>JAIUZE010002004.1:0-82483 GCA_022085475.1 Heliosperma pusillum | reverse complement strand
ATTAATTAGATATTAAGTTAATTAAATCAAATATCAAGATATTATGTTATTGTAATCAAAAGAAAGAAAATATCAAGGCCTAAGAGAGGAAGGAGAGCCGTGTGGAGTATGGTGATATCGGGTCTGTTTTTGAGCGATTTGCGTAATTTACGTTGACGGATCGATAAAGTAACAAATATCTAAGATATTATTATTAGATTAATCAAAATAATGAAAATATCAAAAAGTGAGTGGAAAAGGATGACATGGGCGTGTGACTCATGCCAAAGTCGGGTTTCGGGTTTGTTTCGGGATTTTAGATGACTCGGGAATAGTTAAATGACGTTCGGGTTAAAACAGTAAAAGTTATTCTTTAATTCAAAATAAATTCAAAATAATTATATTAAATTTTCATAAATCCAAATAAATCTTAATAAAAATAAATTAAAAATATTATTTTTTTAAATAAAATTTCGGTCTTCAAATTACAAGGCGAGTCGGAAAAAGTCAACGAAAGTCAAAGTTGACTTAAAAACGGGATTCTCCTGGAATCTCTCAAAAATTCCAAATACGAACTCGGAATTTCAAAATTCAACTGGAAACAATAAATTCCACTTTAAAACTTAAACAGGCTGAAAAGTATTCGTAAAATATTTTCACTAAACAAATTGGGTACTTTTCGGGTTGTTACAAATACATTTTGGAATTTCGGTCAAATATGGTAACAAAATAAGAGAAAAAGATCCCTTATTTTCTCCTATTTTGTGCCGTGAGAAAGTGGGTATATGGGTAGAGTTTTACTCATTCTAACTCTCTAATTCATTTGATCATTAATTCACATCACAAAAGATACAAACTCTTTTTCTCTGGACTTTTTCTAGCAATTACAAGGGCATATCTCGATCAGTCTTGGGTGCTACGATTAGGAGGATATCTACTTTGATATCTGTTCTTAGGCCGATTTTACGAGGACTAAAGGTTATTCCTAATCCCTTTGTTTATTATGCAATTTCGTTTATGACCCGTTAATCATATAAATCGTAATTTCATTATAATCCTGTAAGATTAAAGGGATGTATACGGATATTTTCCCACACGTCATATTGTATAGATTGCTTCACATGTCATTTATGATTACTGTCTGTTGTTATAGATTGTTATTAATTCAGCCTGTTGTAAACATGACTGGGAGAGCATCTAGTTACTCCCGACTGATTGTCGACCCCCATTCTCAGGTTGAGTTGGTTGCTGCTTGTCTGGATGTTGTGCTGGAGAGACTTGTGGCGAGAAGAATAATTTATTTAGTAATTTATTTAAGTTAAGGATTATCAATAATGTATTAGTTTAGTTTTGGATTTGAGTATCGATCCGGATTGGTCAGGTGTTTCCGCCACCTTGACCCTATTCATCTTTGTACTCTGATGGATTATTTATTATTAAGTTATTTCTTTTGTTTTTAAAAATCCGGGTTGTTACACAGATTGGCGAAATAATTGAACACGCTAATTACTCGGTCGAGTGAAGCCTACTTGGCCGAGTGGACCAGCTCAACCGAGTTAAGAGGCATCAAGTAACCCAAAGAGCTGAACCCAAAATATTAGCAGGTACCCCCTATTCGGTCGAGTCAAAGACTTACTCGACCGAGTGACACTCTACTCGATCGAGTCACAACCACACTCGACCGACTAACACCCCAACTCGATCAAGTAAAGCCCCTACTCGACCGAGTGATAACCTACTCGCTCAAGTGACTACTCGACCCGGCCGATTAAACCCTAAAATTGGTTGAGTAACAACTTACTCGGATCCCAACATAAAGCATAAGCAAGCAATCACGACTCGACCCACAGACTCGGTCAATTCAAGGCTAGCAAAGGACACATGTATTATATTGATAACATTGTCGTGCGTTTGTTGATGACACCGAATATGTGTGATGATGATATTATGATTGCATGTAATGTTGATTATGTACATGTAAACTGACCGTTGTATGTTTTTAACTACTGTGATCCATTCGATACTGGCGAATGACGAGAGGTGTTTAACAGGTGATTACATGAATGACATTTATTGCTTGTAACTTTGATCGCATGCTTGGACGTTATCTCTAGCGAGTCGTCATACTTCGGTTTTGTTTGCGGACTTAAGTTGTGTAGTTTTGAGAGTCGGATTTGGATTGTATATATGGTATTTTGATAATTTTGACATTTCATCTAATGATGAATTAAACTTGTTTTGAGGTTTGAGTTTAATGCATACTACCATGGGAAATGAGGTCGTAGCACCAAACTCACACGGGAAGGTCTTGATTAAAGGCTCTTAGGTCAGTGGGGTGATATAGTAAGTAAGGTGGGAAACGATTCCTATCAAATCGACTTACCTTCGAGATTAAAGGTACATCCTATATTTCACGTGAATAGATTTAAGGCCTACCATGCTAACCCGAAGAATGATTCAAGAATGGAGTCGAGACGAGCACCAACTGCCCTAATCACTTCATTTGACAAGGAAACTGGAGAAATATTATTCGATCGTGAAGTGAGAAGCAGTGGCCGTTCACCATACCGTGAGTTCCTCATAAAATGGAAGGAACTCCCTGAGAGCGAGACTTCTTAGGAGAAAGAGGCGTACCTTTGACAATTAAAAAAGAAGATCCAACATTATGCATGTCCATGGGTTAATATCAAACATACCTTACTGCTCGTGAAAGGCATGACCATGAGAAGCCGAAAAACATGCTATATACGGACATGGTCACACCATACTAGAGCTTGACAGGGAAGTAATCAACTGTTCTAGTGGGGGAGAATGTCATACTAGCTCGTATGAAGTCAAGGCTTGCTCAAAACAACTCAACGATAGTCTACCTTCAGCTCACTCAAGTGTACTCAACTCACCCTTAGTTGGGGCAACTCACTATTAGTTGAGGTTAGCTGAGCGAGCTACTATAAATTGCACAAGACAAAGCAACACGAGGAAGTGCAACTATGACAAGAGGTGTGACCAAGGTCATGTACCAAGTCCTTTGTCCACAGTCAAGTCCCCTTGTCTATAGTCAAGGCATATAAATAACTATCATGCATTCCCGTGGATACATTCCCCTTTAATGTAACCACCCCATACACCCCTCTTAAAAGGCAATTTTGGCGCCAACTAGTCTCGAGAGGAACAAATGGTTTCTCCCTCCAACTGTTGCCGCCAATTCCAAGGGGTACGAAGGTCGTAACCCTACGTCCCAACCTCCACTTAGGGCGCCAATAAATAGAAGGCATTATGCCTCATTTTCACACATCCACACACATCCAAAATACATAAAAGTGTATACAAATATTCACATAACCTTTTGTATTGTAATTTAATCCGATTTCCTGACTTATACTACTTTGTATGACTTATATAATATGATTTCCTGACTTATACTATGCTAATCAGGGAAAAAAAAATATAACAATCGACAAAATTTAAATTACCATTACAAAAATAAAATTAAAAAAATATTTACATTCCAAAAATTAAATACAAAAAATACAAATTATTACAATTCTCATATACTTCCTATACTATTATACGAGTACATGTTTAGAACAAATTGAAATCGACTAAGGTTATTAAAAAAATAACACATACACCATCTATATAAATCATGGGCTCACAATAATAATTTGCATGTTTTTTTTTTTGGTAACATGTAAGCTTATCATTAATGATTCAAACTATTACAAACTATTTCATGGCTTAACCAATACATAAACTTTCAAGGAAATACACTTAAGTCACTAACTGAAATGAACACTATTGATCCAATTAAGGTCGTTCTGGGTTGTGTTCCTCGGGTACTTGTGCACAAGTCGTAGTTTAAGCATTCCCCCTACCATAGAGACAATCTTTTCCGGCCTAAGTAATGAGCCTTCCAATCTTGCTACGTTCCTTTGATGCCATATGAGATGGTAAGCAGCCAGAAAAGCGTAGAGACATACTTCCTTCTTCACTCTAGTCCACTTCCTTCTACCTATCCAGATAGCATTGATAGCAGGGACCTGGATTTGTAATGCTTCACACATGCTTTTAAATACAGCCATAGTATACCTGCAATTCAGAAAAATGTGAGGGATTGTTTCAACATCAGTCCCACAAATGCAGCAAGTATCATCCCTAGCAATACCAATCCGTGCCAGCTTCTCCTTCACATTAAGGGCATTTCTGAAAATTAACCAGGCCAGGAAATTATGCCTAGGTATGCAGTAGGTATTCCAGACCAGTTTTGCCCAACCAACCTTCTGGTTCTTCTGTCTCAACCAGTCATACCCTGCAGACACAGTATACCCTTTAGCAGACCCAATCCACAACCCACCTCTATATCCTTGAATTGCTTGAATTGTTCTTTAACTCGACAGACTATTTTCCAACTCCAGCTATGGTGATCTTTAGGCTTGTAATCTGACCAGTTTCCACCTTTGAGATATTGATGATGAATCCATTTGACCCATAAGCTATCTGGTTTACAGAAGATCCACCAGACAAGCTTCCCAATTGTAGCTGAGTTCCAAGTCAGACTGTATCTAATTCCTAACCCACCTTCCTCCTTAGGACTACACACTTGTTCCCAAGCAACCAGAGGGCTTCTAATGTAATTAGCATTAACATCCCATAAGTAATTTCTGCATATACTATCAATCTTCTTTACCACTGCTTTTGGTAAAAGGAAAATATTAGCCCAGTAGCTATACAAAGTACTCAACACAGACTTGATTAAGACTAGTCTACCAGCATATGATAACTTCCTAGAGCCAAAAGACTAATTATATCCACAATTGTCTCTGAGAGATCCTCCCAGCACAGATAGGCACACCAAGATATCTGAATGGGAGTTCTCCTTTCATACATCCAGAATAAGTCAGGATATAATTCATTACATGAGATTGAACACCATTAAAGTAAATATTAGATTTAGCACTGTTCATCTTCAGCCCTGAAGTACAAGAGAGTGTAGCAAAGGATCTAAGCAAGACCATAACTGACTGAATATCCCCTCTAGAGACCAGCAATAAGTCATCAGCAAATAGTAAATGATTGAGTTTCATTTTGCCACACAGTGAGTGATAGTGAAACTCCATTACCTCAGTGGTGTAATTCAGAATACGAGAGAGATACTCCATAACAATGGTAAAAAGGAGAGGGGAAAGAGGGTCCCCTTGCCTTAAACCTTTCTTCCCATCAAACAATCCAAAAGGCTCACCATTCATCACCAAGGAATAGAAGGCAGTAGTAATACACTCCATAATTAGTGCAATAAACTGAGGTGGGAAATTTTGAGCCTTCATCATTTGCTCAATAAAGTTCCAATCCACTGAATCATATGCTTTCTTCAAATCAATTTTAAGCAAACATCTAGGAGAAACTGAGTTCCTATTATACAACCTAATGACATCTTGGCAGACCAGAATATTCTCAATAATATTTCTCCCCTTAACAAAACCCCCTTGGTTCGCACTTATAATGTCAGGTAAGACTGAAGCCAGTCTAGAGTATAAGACTTTAGAGATGACTTTGTAGATGACGTTACAGCATGAGATTGGTCTGAACTGGGAGACAATATTGGGTAACTCCACTTTGGGAATTAGAGTGACAAAAGTATAGTTGATTTGCTTGAGCAACTTACCACTTCTGAAAAAATCCTGAACAGCATCACAAACATCCTCTCCAACAATACCCCATGCATCCTGAAAGAAAGCACTAGAATATCCATCATGCCCAGGTGCTTTGTGTCGTGGAATGAGAAAGATTGCATCCTTAATTTCCTGCCTAGTTACAGGGCTGAGCAAGTAAGTCCCATGAGCTACAGAACAAATACTACCCTTCTGAACAACCTGAGCATTAACAGGTTTCATTTGCTCAGCAGTACCCAACAAGTTCTTGTAAAATGCTAAGAAAGCTTTTTGGATTTGCTCAGGCTCAGTCATCCAGTGCCCATGTTCATTTGCCAGTCTGAGAACTTTGTTTTTGCATTGTCTCCCTTTAATAGTACTATGAAAGAATTTTGTATTATTATCCCCATCCGCCAGCCATGTAGCCTTTGATTTCTGCATCAAAAAGATGTCACAAGCATGTTGAAGCTCTTGATAGTCCTTAATGGCTTCTATCTCTTTTTGAATTAATACAGGATCAACAGGATTCCTTCGCATAATCTCTTGAATGAATGTCATACTCTGCCAAGCCCTAACAGCATTGTTCTCAACATCAGAGAAATAATCCTTATTAAGTTGCTTCAATGTAAATTTTAAAGCCTTCAATCTTTTAACAAGCCTAAACATTTTAGTGCCATCAATCCTTTCTCCCCAAACTTCAGAGATACAGTTAAGGAAATTTTCAGAGGCACTCCACATGTTAAAATATTTAAAAGGCTTCCTATTCCCAATTCTTCGCTTTTGATCCTGAATTATGCAGGGTGTATGATCAAAATACCCTTCACTATGAAAATGGGCATAAGCCTCAGGTCTAGCTACAAGCCACATCTGATTAACAAGGACTCTATCCAGCCTGCTATACACTCTGGTGCTAGGCTCCTGTTTATTATTCCACATAAAAAAGGATCCAATCGTTGGACTATCAATAATCTCACAACTATCCACACAGCTCTGAAAATCTTCCATCTCTTCTTCTGTAGAATGACCCCCAAGTCTCTCAGCAGGCCTCAAAACAGTATTAAAATCTCCACAAATAATCCAGGCTTCCTGAATCTGACTAGCATAGACGCATAAATCATTCCACAGTGGTTTCCTCTCATTTACTCCATTGAAAGCATATACCATGGTGAGATAGAAAGAAAACCCTGCAATACTATCAGTAACTTTCATGTGAATATATTGAGCATTATAGTTAATGAACTGCATTTGAAATAAACTTGGTTTCCACAGGATCCAAATCCTTCCTCTTTTACGGGACTGAGAGTTAGTAGACACACACCACCCACTACACAGAGAGTCTCTTATTTTATTTAGAGATGAAGGCTTCACCTTCGTCTCAGAGAGGCCAAACAATACAATCTGATGATGATGTAAAAACCACTTAATGAATTTCTGCTTAGATAGACTGTTTAACCCCCTAACATTCCAAAAGCCTATCATTGTGCTCCACCCCCTTCCGGGGGTGTACCAATGTCCCCAACACCAACTTTAGGAGTCATGTTATTCAAAACCTCCAAGAAGGTAAACTTCCCAAACTTTGTTGTGCTATCCCCTTTATCCAGTAAGTCTTGTCTACTTAACCTTACCACTTCTCTTGGCGGAGTGGCAATAGATTGAGACAGCTCAGCCTTGCCATTATCCTTCCCAATTGTAATCACTGGAGTATTAATCACTTCAGGACCAGGGTTAGAAACTGCAGCAGGCACCTTAGGTATGTTTTTAGGTTGCCATTTATGCACAACCCTTGGCTCATCCTTAGATACTTTCTGCACTTTCTTACACGCATCATTATCACGTCCAATCCCCCCACATTCCTTACATAATAACGGTTTCCATTCAAATTTAACTTTCACCGCTACGATACACCCATTTTCATCCAGAAACTTTATATCGGAAGGAGTTTGCTTATTAAATGGGACATCAACCATAATTCTAGCATATCCCAACCTTGTTCTCGCAGAAGTGGCACCATCACTTCTAACATAATCTCCCAATAGAGAAGCAAGCTTAGAAATACCTTTGCCCCAGAATTTCAATGGTAGATTCAGTAATCTAACCCATACTGGAACCTTTGTAACATCAATTTTCTGAAGGCAATCATGCTCATCCCATGGCCTAACAATTAAAGGTTTGTTATCAAAAAGAAAGTGCCCACGTTGCAGGACAACCTCTTTATCCTCATGAGACTTAAACCTGACCAAAAGCACCCCACTTGGCAAGAAGGAGACTTGCTCAATATGAAAACTAGCCCAAACACGATGAATAAATCCTTCTACAACATCCCACGGAGGATGTGCACCAAGAATGAAACAAATAAGAGAATTCTTCCAAATATTTAATTCTTCTTGTACTTCTTGCAAAGAAAACTGAAGAAGTTCACCCGGCTCCTCTTCAATTGTCTCAAGTGTTTGTCTCCCATTCCCTTGGTTTACATCTACCCAAGCTGCTGCTTCTTCATCTGTAATTAAATCATCAAGATCAATTGGTTGAACAACCGCAGCATCCCCACTCGCATCCCTAATTGAATTCACATTATCCTGAAGAACAGAGAATTTATTTTTGGTAATATTTTTATGATTTTTTGACGCTGATGTTGTTGAAAACAAAGAAGATCCTGCAGAATTCCTTGATTTTGCAGCTGTCACATTAACAATCCCTAGGTTTCCAAGAACAATCTATTTCTCACTTCTTTTTTTCCTTTTTCTCTCTATCTCTCTCTATCACTAGACATTCCTTTTTCCTTCCGAATAATTTGCATGTTAATTGAACAAAAAATTGACATAGAAATTGACAGTAATTAAATATTTGTTTAATTAGCCTATTTCGAACATCATAATTTTAAAAGCAATCCGTGCATTTTAGCACGGGTATAAAACTAGTTTACGTATTATCAAGCATTGTATAAACATTGTAAGTACCGATAATATTAAATCTTTCTGCTGCATTATTCTTATACTTTGTTATTTTCTTCTTAATCATCTCAAGTGATATCGTCTCAAAAGCTTGATTCACACTAAGGTCATGTTCTTTTCGGTTGAAACGAGCTGAACTGAATTAAAGGTGAGCTGAAGTGAATTAAACTGATCGAATATAATTGAACTGAAGTGAATAAAGTTGAATTAAAACTTAATTTTGTGAAGGGATTAGCTAAACAGAACTAATTAAAGCAAAACTAAACTGAGTTGGATAAAGACGAGCTGAAATCAAACTAGCTAATTTTAAGCCAAAAAGAACCAAGCCTAAGCCTACCGTCTTGATACGAGTTAATTTACTGACCATCATTTTCCACTGAACGTACGAATGTGTGATTGTACCGTAAATTTATGCTCGCTATTCACTAGTCACTACGCCACTACACTCTTAAGTCTCAACTCTCACGTACTACTAAACGAAAACCCACGATAAGTAAAAACCTCCATAATTAGGCAGTTAAAAAACTGATACCTCCACTCTTCACATCTTAATAATTAACTACCCACTTACCTCCTTAGGATAAAAACACCACAATTACTAGTTACTACCTCTCTTCCTTATTTACCATCTAGTTTTTACAATTAACCCTACATACAACAAAAGATCACAAATATAATAAGAACTAATTAAATCACGTAATTTAACTAAGAAATGGAAATCAATGATGAAGAGAGAAACTATAGAGTAACATCGTCAAGAGGGACTAGATTACCCTCAAATGTAATGTGGTATGATTCGGAGCCAGAGTGGTATTCATGGGCAATTCCGACATTTTGTATGATCAATGTTGTTATGTTCACTGTCACAATGTATACTAACAACTGCCCTTTCCATGGCGGCGGTCGAGGCGGTTGCTTAATGGGCTTCCTTGGGAGGTTCTCCTTTCAGCCTTTCCATCAAAACTCTCTTCTTGGCCCTTCTTCTCTAACGTATGCATATTTCTCTTAAACTTTTCGTTGCTCTGTTTTCTTTAATTTGTTTCGAAAATGCTACGTGTTACATACTATATCTCCCATAGTCCCATGCATATTGTTTAAGAGTTTTGCTAATTCGACAAATAATTGTGTAGACGGTTTTACAAAAACATTATTATAAATATGCCCTTTTGAGCATAAACGTAATTGGTTGATGATTCTGTATGTAAAATCGTTCTATAATAAACTAACGAGTGACATAAGATAGACAAACAAATAGTCTCAGCATCTATAGTTACAGAAATTATGGTCGTGTAAATGGTAGTATAATGTTGTGTGAATTTTGCATTATTACTAACAAGTGTTGATGGTTTTGCCCTTTGAGCATAAACGTAATTGGTTGATGGTTTTGTATGTAAAACCGTTCTATAATAACATAACAAGTGTTTTATACATAGGAATGATAGGATAGACGTACAAATAGAGTCAATATCTTTAGTTACACAGATAATTATGACATGTAAATGGTAAACGAAAAATTATTGAATATAATAATGTTGTATGAATTTTGCATATTGGTTGGAAGATTAATGAAGATGGGGGCGGTAGACGGGGCGGCTATATCGTACCACCATCAAGGGTGGAGGCTCATTACCTCAATTTGGCTACACAGTGGCCTTATCCACCTTCTTGTCAACTTATTGTGCCTTCTTTCTGTTGGTATTCGACTCGAACAACAATTTGGATTCGGTAATTAATTCTCTATCGTATTTTCAATTCTTTTAAACACAAAAATTGAAATTATGGATTAAATATTTGATTTTGTGGATTTTCAGTAAGGACGACAATAATCTATGTGTTAGCTGGATTAGGAGGAAACATAATTTCAGGGTTATTTGTTCCAACCAACGTTTCTGTTGGCGCCTCTAGTGCTTTACTAGGCCTTATTGGCGCCATGTTTTCGGAACTCTTCACTAATTGGACCATGTACGCGAACAAGGTAACAACTATGTCCTACTAATTTCGGACTAATATTGAGTTTCTGTATCAACCTACAATTAATTTTAGTACATACTCAGGTTGCAGCAGTGATTACTCTGCTGATCACGCTAGTAATCAGCACGGTTGTAGCCGTTGTTCCGTACCACGGTCACTTCAGTCACGCGTCAGGCGGATTCTTGACCGGATTCCTTCTCGGGTTTGTGCTGTTGGCGCGGCCACCTGGATGGTCTACTACTCGGTTTTATTGGGCCGCTATTTTTAAGTCCAAGTTCAAGCCTTACCAGTATGCCTTGGGAGTTTCTTCTCTCATTTTACTCATCATTGGGTTAGTGTTTTCTTTATTTCGCAACATCCTTCAAGAATTTTAATTTCGAAATGTTGCGTTACCATGTTTATATTAAGGTTTTATACATCTGACACCCGTATATTATCGTTGTTGTTTTGAATGATATTGCAGGTATATCGTTGGATTGGTGATGTTATTCCGTGCTAAGGCGAAAAATGGATGATTTTATAGTAATTCTTAGGATTATGGTTACGAATTTAAGATTTGTACTTTTTTTTCTTTATCTAATTGGTATTTCGTATTTTGAACTTTTGATAGGCTTGTAGCCGAGAATATTATTTTCATTTGGTTTACTTGGTTAATTATTTCTTCGTTGTTAAGTTCGAATTCTTTAACATAAACCGTTAAAAAATGACTGTTTGATGAGAATATCACACACCTTTCATGTATGTAAAAAACTAAGCACAGTTTCTTCATTGCACACCAAACCAAAAAACTCTACATTTCTAATCAACTCGTCACATGAATATAAACTCAAAACTACTCACAATCATTACATTTGTTTTACAAGTACAATATTTGATTAGGTAAAAAATGAGCTACACTGCAATATTTATATTACTATTAATTGTACTAGTGAGTCCTAGAGGTCAAGTGAGGGCCGAGATCGACTGTCCGACAGTGACACAGCTGCTGAGCACTTGCTCGGCGTTTATAACCTTCGGTACACCGGACCCGTTACCGGGTTCGCCGTGCTGTGATGCAATGGTAGGGCTGAGTAATTTGGGTGATTCAATGGAGAATAGGCAGTCCATATGCAAGTGTATAATGGGTCTCGTTGATGCATATGATCCTAATTCTACTGCTGTTGCTACTTTACCGGGATTTTGTGGAGTCTCTTTAGGCTTTATCATTGAACCAAACATCGATTGTGCCATGTATGTTTTTCATCTTTTTTTTTTTCTTTGTATCAACTCCTTTACAAGTATATGACAAGTGATTGAAAGCTCTTCAAAAAGTAAAGTCAAACACATACTAAGTGATATTAGTAAAAGTGATAGTGGATTTATCATTATCCCAAAAATATGGTCTCTCTTGCGATAAGCGTAAATTACGGCAGATGAAAAATGATTATTTCGTTTATTATAAAAGTGTCCATCAATTTACTAGTAGTTTATTATTAGAAATTGGTCATTTTAGGGGTCATTTTTACCATAAAAAATTACCTTTTTAGCATAATATGATCACATTTATCTCGTCATAACTTAAGGCCGTCAGTCCGTCACAAATGAGAATTGTTAGATATGTATGGGGGACTACATCACGCAATTACGACATGTACACCTCAATCAATAATAAGTATTTACCGCCATAACTCGTGTTTTTTGTAATCACGAGATTTTCTAATTCCTATGTTTTTCAAATGGCAAACAAACGATTCCTTAAATAATAAATATAACATGATTTTACCTAAAATTATCGATCTAAATATAAGGTTACATGATTCCGGTAACGTTTTCAACCAATGTATGTGGCTATGTTGTATCTAACGTGGTTATATTATCTGTTTTATGCAGGATCTCATGACTAAGGTTTAAGGGGTCAATATATTTGAAGAATTGGGCACCTAATAAGGAGTTTTCTGCTATAGAACTTGTAACATGTATAGATGTCAAATCATTAAATTTAATTTACTTGAATTAGCTAGAAATGCATTGACTTGTGTGACCAGAAAAGAAGAATAGTCTTTTGCATTAGATTATACTTTTCCAACATAATAATACTCCTAATGACTTGCACTATAACTCTATAAGTATACAACACGATGACCTTAATTCCAAATTACTAACCTCGCCAGCATTTAAATTTCCCTTGTAACTCTCTTTACTCGAAAAAAAACCCAAATCCTGAAAAAAAAAAAAATGAAAACTTGTATAACTAAGTAAAAGAAGTGCGTAAACTGATCTTCTCTCCCTTCAACTCCACTCTACCATATTCAATTTTGTATACTATTCATGTATAAGTATCAAATTGCAATTTTCTCTCAATAAATAAGTGAAAATATATTCATGTGTGATCTTGTTTGATTCGTCTTATCGAGTACATTAAAAATATATAAGTTTTATAATTTTTGCAAATACGTAGCTAACGATATTTACCGCGTAAAATACGCGTTGGCAAACGTGAAAAAGTAAAGAGTTAGAGTGGAGTTGAAGGGAGGAAGTAGAAGACACGTGATCCGAAACTAGTTGGCTGAAGGCCAAGTCTTAAAAATTTTGAATTGCTCCATAACTTAATCTCGTTATATCATACTATGGCCCTGTTCTTTTGGAATTAAACTCAGCCCCTTTAAGTTCAGTTCAGCTCCTATAAGTTCAATTCAGTTCAGTTCAGCTCCTATAAGTTCAGTTCAGCTCCTATAAGTTCAGTTCAGTTCAGCTCTTATAAGTTCAGTTCAGTTCAGCTCCTATAAGTTCAGTTCAGTTCAGCTCCTATAAGTTCAGTTCAGTTCAGTTCAACTCTTATAAGTTCAGTTCAGAAAAATTCAATTCTTACAAATTAAGTTCAGAAAAGTTATACGGAATATATTATTTATGAAAACCGATATAAAAACATTTGACATTAATTAGTGGAATGACATTTGGTCAATTGAAAAAAAGGTGGGTGTTAAAAAATATGCCCCGAATGTCACAAAAGTATCAAATGTCTATTATTGTTTTATACATTCACACTCCATAATTTTATACTCCATAATTTTACATGCATACTCTTGGAATACCTATTATACAACATGACGTGAATATTCAAGGAACAGTAGATTTGTGCATGTTTGATGATAAGCGGAAAAAAACCATGTTAAAGGTACGAAACAAGATAGTAAAAAACATTTGGCGAGGCAATAGATTCGTTGTTACGAGTGATAGTGAAGATAAAGAAGAAAGTGATGAGGAAGATGATGATATGGAAATAGATGGTTAGAAAACGATGTAATATGTGATTTTTTTTTATCGTAATGTAAACGTAGTAATCTATTTGAACAAACCAATGTACATAAATCGGAATTATGTTATTATCTTACCTTATGTTTTAGAGTATACTTTTTTTTATGACAGTCCTTTCCAAAAGATAAAGATACAGATAAAGATGATGTCAACGTAGTAATCTATTTAAACAAACCAATGTATATAAATTGGAATTATGTTATTATCTTACCTTATGTAATAAAGTTCAGTTTAGTAAATTTTAGATTCTATAAATTCTATTCAATTAAGTAAAATTAAGTTCAGAAAAGTTCAGCTCCTACAAGTTCAGTTCAGCTCTTATAAGTTCAGTTCAGTTCAGCTCCTATAAGTTCAGTTCAGCTCCTATAAGTTCAGTTCAGTTCAGTTCAGCTCCAATAAGTTCTGTTCAGCTCCTATAAGTTCAGTTCAGTTCAGTTCAGCTCCTATTCAGCCCAAAAGAACATGGCCTATGTTTCACAAAAACCTTTCTACCACTCCAACCTTTTGCCTATGTGTCGAGTTAGAGAAAGGGCTTGTTGCTGCATTTTTTAAAGCAAAATCCCTTTAAAATATAAAGGGAATCCTAACAAAATCAACTTCTCCATTTTTTTATACTCCAAATATAAATAATAAATAAATTTTTATATAAGGCCTAGATTTTAGTAGGGTTTAGGACTCTTACGAAGAAAAAATATACTCCCTGATAGAATTATATATAAATATATAAATACATCATTCTATACTTGTCAAACTTGATAAGTATTTGATTGCATGAACTAAAAGAACAATTGAGAACGAAAAGACATAATATTAGCTTACGTTGAAAGATGAAGAGAGCTTTTTCACGTCTAACAAAGGGTTTCAATTTTTTATATTGTAATCCTACGATTGCAAAAGGTATGTATTTTTCTCTCAATTTATTTACGTTCTGTTTGTTTAATTTCCTTATATGTTTTTTGTGATTAGTACTTCCTCCGTCTCAATTATTTGTTTGTCTTTGATTAAAATAGTCCGTATAAAGAATAAAAAAAGGGAAATAAATGATCGAGACAAAGGGGTGGAGCAAAAATTAGAAACTTTGTTAGGGTTTTTCTTGATTTAACGATGTTATAATGATTTTGCTTCTTGGATGAGTTAACTGTTAATATATTTGACTCTGAATTGTAGACGATTGTGGCCTTGTGCGTGACGGGTGACTTAATGTTTTAATTTACTGATTAAGACGGATTTATTATAAATTATAGGTTATTTAGGGTTTAAATTCCCCTCCCTTAAACCGCAAGTCCTTGGTCGTATATATAGATATAACAATCTTTACAATTCAATAGTACCCTAGGCCAGGTTAATATCTTTTTTAGTTTATGTATACAATCATCTAAAAATAAAAAATACTCCGTAAGAGTTAGTAAAACTTTATCATGTCACGTAATATTTATGGCCAAATTGATTTTGAGTGAAAACTACCACCTTCATTCACTTATTTTCTTCTCATTTCCTTTTTAGGTTCAACATTATCGAACTTTGACCGTAATTATATATATTGAAGAATAAAAATTATTGATACACGAAACTTAAATATTTACATTTAGAGGTCGAAAATTGCGGTCAAAGTTCCGTCTGGGAGAGTGTGAAAAAAGAAATGGGAAGAAAAGATATTATTGGAGGGAGTAAGTTTTTAGTTAGTTTGGAATATTTCTTATGGCCGGCCTTCATGACCTTATAAATCTGGGGACATTCAAAATCACGCCCATTTTTTTCCTTATTTCGAATTGACCCCTCTCACTTCTCACATGTACCAGGAGACATAATCAACAACCCAAAATACAAGATTCCTAAAACCTACCAGGCGCCCCCCTAAAACGGTCTGACAACGAACGAAGAGCGGGAAAAGGGACGTCGGTGGGTGGTTGATGGTCGACGACGCAGAGTGGTTAGGGGTGAGAGATTGGTGTTCATGGATGATGGTGTTATGTTGTTTGTCATGTTTTAATAATAAATTGCGCTGAAAATGCAAGACACAAAGACGATCCAATTGATGGATAAAGTAACATATACTCATTGATCCAATTTGGCCATTGATAATTTGGTCAATGATGAAGTATTTACGTGCATCCATAATCTGGTCAATTAACTTGTTCAACAACAAAAACTTAAAACCCTAATTGTGAGTTTTTATAAAAATATATATTCAGTCAATCAATTAAAAGACTTGTATTAAAAAAATTGTTTGTAAAACAACGAAATTACTTGCGTTATGTGCGAATTAATTAAGATTCATAATTGTTGAACTATTAACGAATTGATTAAGTTTTGAGAGGTGAGATCGAAAGGGGAAAGTTTTATTAATGTGCTAGGATGATGAAAGGTAGGATTGAAATAAAAGGGTATAGTACGCGGAATTTAGTAATTACATAATTCTAAGGATACTCTTCATATCATAAGAATTACATAAGAATTAAACTCGAGAGTATGAATCAGTTAAAAGCTTATATACTAACACAAACATCTTAAAATTTTGGCCTACGAATAATGCCCATAATTAGACCTGGCAAATGGGTCAAACGGGTCGGGTTTGGGTTGGGTCAATATGGGTCGGGTCATCTCGGGTTTGCTCAATCTTTCGGGTCGGGTCGGGTCGGGTCGGGTCGCTTTCGGGTTTGGGTAAGTTTCGGGTTTGGGTCACTTCGGGTCTGGGTCATTTCGGGTATGGGTCATTTTGGGTCGGATTATTTTAGATACATATCCGATTTATTTAGGCTATTTTCAGGTCAAAATGTTCAAGTTAGTTTTCGAGCCAAGCCCGTGTCGAGGCAAACTGGCACGGGCCGACTTGGACCAAGCCGAGCTTGAGCTGCACGTGGGCCGTCTCGTCTCATTGTCACCCCTAATCACAATAAATTGGGTCATTTAGGGTCATTTCAAATCGGGTCGTGTGTAGATCGGTGGTTTCGGGTCGGGTCTCTTTCGGGTCAGTCAAGGTTCGGGTCGGGTCTGGGTCGGGTCGGGTCAATTCGGGTTTCGGGTCATTCTCGGGTCAGGCAATTCCGGGTCGCTTCCGGGTCTCGGGTCAGCCTTATCGGGTCGGGTTATTCGGGTCGGGTCAGTTTTGCCAGGTCTACCCATAATACCCTTTCTACTTGATTATTGCTTGTCGGATTTTATACCAACTTGTACGCCACTTAATCCCCATCCTCCCCCTTGTAACTTGAACTCTTCCTTTCTATTTATAAAGTACTCTTTCATCCAAAATAAATAAATAGATAATGGCATATCCCAATTTATAACATCACTAGCTTCTGGCCATAGAAGTCTTAATTAACGAACTTTAATAATGCCCTTTGATTTCACCTGTTTCGGCCTCAAGTTGTTCGCAAGGACCAACTTGATCCTCGCGGGGTAGAGCAGGCTACTCGGCTAAGAGCATAATCTAGTGATGCTTTCGACTACTGGACTCTCGTGTCTGCTTTTCGTGAAAAAAGACTATTACTTACCCTTAATTTCCGTTGAAGTTCTAAACACATTCTACGATAATCTTTTGCTCTGTCTGTTTTTCCCTTTTCTTCCTTAAGTCCGTTTAGACGGTTGTTTTAAATTAAAGTCAGAACTACCTCCTGAGTCCCATTCATTTATTTACTTAAACCACAAAGACTAAGGAGAGGAAAGGTTATCACTTGTCGATAGTGATATTAAATGACCAGTCGACAATATAATAGTCTCATTAAGTGATCAACTTACACATAAAAAGACATTCTCAATATAGAAATGTTAGTTGAAATACCCAAAAATAGAATAAGTAAACAATTGACCGGAACGGTATGGTAAGACTCAACACTAGGAATTTTAAATGTAATCACTATTTTACTTTGAGATAATTACTTTTCAATATTTGGCTATTTTACTTTATCTACCTCGTATAAAATGATCAAAAAATTGGGATATGGACAAATATCTATCAAGTGTCACTTCCTCTTACAAATAAACACTGCCCGACTTTAAAATTTCTTCACCCTTCTTTCTAACCTTTTCGAAAACTTAAGTTTGATCCAATCTTTTAAATTATACTTTTAGCATTATTTTTATTTGTCACACTTCATCCTATAATGACTCGCATTAAAAAATGATACAACTTGTAGTGAACTATTGATACTAGATGTTCATGAATCATATTCAAAAGTGAATGATTATAGGTTCCCTAATATGGTAAAAATCATGGAGAGAGAGGTACTTTTTGTTTTTTTTGTACTATGTTATGTATGGTCTTCCAAGTTAAACATTATACTTTACTGTTGTAAAAAAAAAAAAAATCCATTTGCTTAGATATGATATATATCAAATCCACTTCATATAAGTACTCCCTCATTTTCATTTATTTATTTGTTCTACTTTCAAATGAATACACCACTATTTGAGGATAATAATAAACAACGGGAAAATTAGGCGAGTCACTTTTTACCTGTTGCATGCAGGAGAAGTGATGCAAAAAGGCTACCCATACACAATGTGTATGGAAAACCCATACACAACCAATAGGAAGGTGACACGTGGCAAACTTGAGTTAACTTATGATGGTTAATTTAGGGGTAGGTTAGTCATTTAACATCTATAGTTAACTTAATCACTACCTCTAGTCAACTCTAATTATGGAATACTTGTATTTCATGTTATATTGATGGATTTTTTTTTTCATTTTGCTCATACATTTCGTTTTAGGGTATTATTATATTTTTTTATTTTTTTTCAGTTCGTTTATTAATCATTGAAACAAACTCGCCTTGTATTTATATTGTCAAACAAATCATTCTGATAACTATTTTTAAATTTCGTTTATTAAATTTCATGTTTTTCATCCCGAAATATAATCAAAGTTTAATTATTTATATTTGTTCATATTTTTTTTAATTTCGTTTTATCAAATTTTGGGTTTTTGGTATTGTTACGATTATTATTATTAATCAAACTTTCATTTAAATCGTTTAACCCTAATTTGGTTCGATTAATCCAAAACATAGTTCGATTATATTAATCAAATCGATGAACCCTAAAAATCTAATTCGATTATAGTAATCAAATCCTTCGAGTAATTGATATAATTAAGTAAATAATTACAATATTCTTTACATATTTAGGATTATACGTTTGTATATAAATTATTGTTACCATGATCTTAGGAAAGAATTTTACAGGATATATTTTCCGATTATAAAAATTGATTCTGTTTTTATTCATGATGATCCTAAATAGGAGGCACTACTTGTTAACAAAAATGAAAAGAAATTTATTAAATTCCGAAAAAGTCAATATATATACAATACAAAAATAAAACGAAATTTATTAAAAATTAAATTCCGAAAAAATCAATATACTATACAAAAATAAAACGAAATCCATGATGCTTCCTAAATTATAGCCTTAATAGGAGGCACTATTTGTTTCCTTAATGGAGTGGTGGGTCATTTGAATTTTAAATTTAAGGTTGACGTAAAAATTGATAAAATCACTCATAATTTGAAAATATTAACTTTAACTTAATTTGAATTATTTCAAATTTTTAAAAACGGTTAGTCTATTAAATTTGATTTTTCCATTAGTTGAAGTGAAATTGAAACTTAAAATCATAACATTGATGATTTGAGGTATTGAAACTTGATTTTATTCGAATTATATTTAACATATGAGCTTTGTCGTTTGAGATTTACACCATTATCGCCAAACTAGATATTTTGAATATAACCATTGGCGTTGATTCGAGGTTTAGGGTTTGAATATAGGTTTAGATATCCGGGGTTAGTTTATTTAGGGTTTAGGGTTTAGGGTTTAGGGTTTAGGGTTTAGGGTTTAGGGTTTAGGTTTAGTGGTTAGTAACTTATGTAAATGGATACTTAGTTATATCGAATCATAGCTTAAACCCGGCTTATTATCTAAATGGATACATAGTTATATCGGACCATAACTTAAACCCGGCCTATTATGTAAATGGATACATAGTTATATCAGATCATAGCTTAAACCCGGCTTATTATGTAAATGGATACATAGTTGTATCTGATCATAGCTTAAACCCTGCTTATTATGTAAATGGATACATAGTTATATCCGATCGTAGCTTAAACTCGGCTTATTATGTAAATGGATACTTAGTTATCTCCGATCATAGCTTAAACCCGGCTTATTATCTAAATGGATACATAGTTATATCCGATCAAAGATTAAACCCAGCTTATTGTCTAAATGGATACATAGTTATATACGATCAAAGCTTAAACCCGGCTTATTATCTAAATGGATACATAGTTATATCCGATCAAAGATTAAACCCGGCTTATTATCTAAATGGATACATAGTTATATCCGATCGGAGATTAAACCCGGCTTATTATCTAAATGGATACATAGTTATATCCGATCATAGCTTAAACCCGGCTTATTCTCTAAATGGATACATAGTTATATCCGATCAAAGATTAAACCCGGCTTATTATCTAAATGGATACATAGTTATATCCGATCATAGCTTAAACCTGGCTTATTATCTAAATGGATACATAGTTATATCCAATCAAAGATTAAACCCGGCTTATTATCTAAATGGATACATAGTTATATCCGATCATAGCTTAAACCCGGCTTATTATCTAAATGGATACATAGTTATATCTGATCAAAGATTAAACCTGGCTTATTATCTAAATGGATACATAGTTATATCCGATCATAACTTAAACCAAATTACACTAAAGTTAAGTACACTAGAATTATAGTCAATTTATTAAAAAAAAAAAAAAACTAATCTCAATTACACTAGAATTATAGTCCATTTTATAGAAAACCCTAGAAGATCAAGTTAGGGAAGCCTAACTTACTAAAAAAAATCAATTACACTAGAATTTTAGATTTATGTCAATTTAATTTTAAAAAAACTAAAGTTAAGTACACTAGAATTATAGTCAATTTATTAAAAAAAACTAAACTTTCATAAAATCTCTTCACTTCCTTACCCTAATTTATCAAGTTAGGCAAGCCTAACTTATTAAAATAAAAAATAAAAAAAATCAACCACTATAAAAGCAATCACACGGCCCACTTAACCTATCATTTCATAAAACCTCTTCACTTTCCTTAGCCTAATTTATAAATTCTACTCTTTTCTTCCAAAAAAAATAACCTCTTCATCTCCTTCCTACTATCAATGGCGAACCAAGTTGAAGATGGAGGCATTGATTCAATTGACTACAATCGTTTATTGTTACTATTTTTGACATGCAAACAAATTCAATTTTCAGTCAATTCAGTCATTATTGACATGCAAACAACATCAATTTCAGTCAATCTCACACACAACCAGTAACATCAATATTGTTACAATTTTTATTAATTCGTTTTTCACAGTATTTTTTTAAAAATCTTATATTATTTGTTAGTACTTTACACATAGAAAAAAAATACAAGACGAGTATTTTATTGACGATATTATTGACGAAATTGACCATATTTGAAGATATTATTGACAAAATTGACCCTATTTGAATCTGAACAAGATTTATATATTAATTAAAAAACGAAATTGACCATAAAATTATGAGGATACCTAAATTATAGCCTTGATTGGTTTTTCATTATTGATGATTCTTAAAAATAATTAAGACCAATTTTTATTAATTCGTATAATATATAATTACGAGTATTTCACGTAGTAACCTTCCTATAATATATAATTTCACATAAAAATAATTAAACAAGATATTATTTGTTAGTAATTTACACATAAAATAAAAAAAATACAAGACGAGTATTTTATTGACGATATATAATCCCCTATATAAAGATATTATTGACGAAATATAATCCCCTAATTGAAGATATTATTGACGAAATTGACCATATTTGAATCTGAACAATATTTATTAACTTAAAAAACGAAAATTATAATTTAGTGATAATTATGATGATTCCTAAATTATAGCCTTGATTGGAGCCAGTAATTAGTTTCCATAATGGAGTAGTGGGTGCCAATTTAAATTTTAAAAATCAACAATTGACTTAAACACATCATTTTAAATAGGGCAGTTGAAATTTAAAAAATTAACAACTTTTCTATAAACAAGGTAACAATTTTTGTTAATAAAAAAAAATATTTAGAAATATTATGTGTGTAATTTTAAAACAAGATTTTTTTTAAACACGGTTTAATTTATCATTTATCAATATGAACATTTCAAACACAATATAAATTAATTATTAAAATTGTAAACATTAATTTCGGTGTTTTTATAAAGGATTAAATCGAAATTGAAACATTTCCAAAACAAATGAAAACCAATGAAATTATAAAACTATTTTATTTTAAAGAACGAAAGTAATAACATAATTATACTATATCGTATGATTATTTAAAAAAGAATAATCACAATTTTAATTTTTTGTATTACGGTTAAATTTATCGAATTAAACTAGTGTCACTCGATTTGATTAATATAATCGAATTAGGTTATGAGGGTTCATCAATTTGATTAATATAATCGTATAATTATCTAAGTTTGATGAATAAAAGATGTTAAATGAATAAAAGAATTTAATTAATTTAGGGTTAAACGATTAAGTTTGATGAATTAAATTAGGGTTAAAGGATGTTAAATGAATAAAAGAATTTAATTAATTTAAGGTTAAACGATTTTAGTCTAAATTTGATGAATAAAAGAAATAAAAATAATAATAGTAATGCCATAAACCGAAATATGTGTGAAGAAATAAAAATAAAAATAAAAAACTAATCGTCAGAATAAATAAAATTGGGCTTAGAAATATATAAAATTGGGATTTGAATAAAATTCTACCATAATTAGAGTTGACTAGAGATAGTGATTAAGTTAACTATAGATGTTAAATGACTAACCTACCCTTAAACTAACTACCATAGGTTAACTCAAGTTTGCCACATGTCACATTCCTATTGGTTGTGTATGGAAAATGTCATACACATTGTGTATGTGTAGCACCTTCCAAAGTGATGTGTCAAAATATATATTCTTTTAAGAAGTTATTGAAGATTGACAAAATATAATAAGTGGAAGATATTAATGAAATGATGTATGGATGCCTAAATGGACTACATGCAAACTGTCTAACTGTCTTAATTATGTAAACTTGTGTAGATTAACTTTTGATATAAGTTCATGCAAGTTAGGCAAGCTTTAAATTTTGGAATAACTTTTTATGTAAGCACATGCAAATGGGTAGAATTTTTTATTACGAATGACTTTCAGGGTTATAATGCAAATATGCAATAACAATAACTAAGTTAACCTATTATAATGGCATGAATCTCACGACCTATTGATAAAACTATCATTATCAGTCTCGTCAACATAAAATATAAACAAATAAAAGAAAACGATAAATTAAAATTAGAAAGACACTAAAAGAGCTTAGCAAGACATGCACAAGGAATAAATCAAGCATTGTAGTTTTTTTTTGTTTTTTTAAGGCTACCCACATGTAGTATATGGGTTGGTAATTATAAATCAAACATTCTAAATATGATGTATTTATGCTAAATACGAGTATCATTCATCAAAATATATATTAGGCGTTTATCTAAAACGCTTCTTATCTCATTTATTTTCTATTCTTATTCTTGTAAAAATATTTTAATTAAATATAATCAAATAATTAAAACTCAACTAATATAGTAGAATCTACTATATACTAATCCTGAAACATTTAGAGCCTTCCTATTGGCTGCTAGATTTCAGGATTAGTGGGCCCCACAGCAAAACAAAAACTTTAATTACCCTCTCTCCTCTTCTTTTTTTCTGATTTATTTAGACTATGTTCTTCAAATGTTTTTGGACTTTGCATTAGTTTATTAATTATCGACTTTGCATTAGTTTTTCTGAAAAAAAATAATGACTTTGCATTAATTTTTCTGAAAAAAAATAATGAAAAAAATAATGGAATTAATTATTAATATCGACTTTGCATTAGTTTTTCTGATTTATTAATAATCTACCGATGAAACACAAACCATTAAATCTATCTTATTCTTCAGGAATATGTTAGCTACTAAATTTAACTATAATCTCACAATAATAATTATAATGGAACATAAAAAAATGATTTTCTCAACAAAAAAAACTGAACAGCTGGAATTTCGGCCCAAAAAAAAATACTGATGAATCTTTTCAAACTTAATTGATTTTTTTTCAAAGCACCATAATAGTTATAAAACTATTAACAAAACATAACAAATAGTACAATAGATCATATAACGAAAAATATATTTACATAAAAAAAGTTTAATTAAAAAAATATGCAATTGAAATACATCCAAGTTCATATTAAAAAAATCCATATGTAAGCTTCGGATTATACTTGCATAAATTTTTTCAGATTATATCACTCTAATACTTACATGAAATCCATTAAATTCGCATATAGATGGTCTTATAGAGAATATATATTGATGCAAATTGAAGATGTGAGGAAAATTAAAGGGAGATTTTTCTTTTATTATGGCCAATACATATTTTGGGCATTTAGGATGTAAATAGAGTATGAGGGAGTCAGGTGAGAAGGACTGATGAGAGGGGCAAAATATGTGACTGAGGTGAGACGTTTAGGGTATAGGAAATTAGGAAGGGAAAAATGAAGAAGAGAAATTGATAGAGGGGGTCGGCGGATGGGAGATCAAATTTTAGGGGTTTTATCTTAAATTTATATTTTTGGGTTGATATTTTAATTGAGATTCATAAGACCTTTTGGGTTGGGTTTTGTTGTATACTAATTTTTTTTCTAATATAAAATCAAATATCAAATATTTATTGGAGGCCAAATCTATCTCCAAATTTGGGTTAATTCTTTTTAAACATAATGTAATTGAGATATTTTTCTTTTAATGTGAGTAAGATAAATGTTGGTTACTTGGACATGACAAAAATAAATTTGTCAATGTTATAAACTAATAAGTTATTAAACATATACTAAATGTTAAATAATAAAAAATAAAAAAAAATTGTTTTCGGTCTAAGTTTTACTTCCTCCATCTCAGTCATTTATTTACCTTTACTTTTCACTAATATAATTTATTAAAGTAAATAAAATTTGAATTCATTGATTTTTATTTGTACATTGAAAATTCCGTTACAAAAATATCACATTCTATTAGTTTGTTCATTTAAGACATGAAAGTTATCTATATCATAAACTAGATTTAATGCCCGTGTGATTGCACGGGTCGACATTAATGTCATTTTCTTAAGTTTTTTTTACAACAATTAACTTATAGAAATAAGTTTGTCCTTTTTAACTTTTACGAAATAACTATTAAGTACTTAATTATGAATTTGACCCTTAACTTATAATATTGATTTAAGTAAAATCTTAATTCTTTCTTACGGTTATCTTAGACTATAAACATTATAACATAATCTTTAAATAATACCCGTGCAATTTTGCACGGGCTTAAAACTAATAAATAGAAAAGTGAAAAATGACATAAACTACCAAAAAAATGATAACAAGTAAAAACAAAAAATATTAATGCAGAAGTATTTACTTGAACTAAACAAAATCTGACAAAAGCAGAAGTATTTACTTGAAAAAAAAACGAAAATTATTAATGCAAAAGTAAAAACGAAAAATATTAATTCAAATTTTCCCAAATTTCGTCTTATAATACTGTATTATTACAAACGCAATAAACCAGAGTATAGATTTAACATTTGAATAAGAGGACCAATTCACTATATTTTGACCAATTTATATTGTCACAGACTCACGAAATTGAACACTTAATGACACACAATTTATATACACATGTATCTTAGGATAACAACGACTATTATGATCCGTGCATTTTTTTGCACGGGTGTAAAACTAGTATAAATATAAATCTCTTGACTTTGTCCCCTTCACATCTCTTGAATAGTACAAACTCCATACTTCTCAACCAACTAAACTCAAGTCAACTTAGAAAATTCATCATAAATTTCACAATATAAACACTTAAAACACATCATTACTCTTTCATTTTCCCACTTCAATACTTCATAATTTCTTTTCAACAATTCCAAGTCTTCTAACTTCTCTCTAACTTCTTCAATACTCTTAAAACAATAAACAAAGAAAAGTAGTAAAGAAACCATGGAAAACAAAGGTTTTAGATTGATCAAATGTGGCCGCCATTTTTCTCCAAATAAATTACAATCTTTTAGTTCATTTTCCCGTCGTTCTCAACTTACTTCTGATAATCTTCATGGTAATTACTAATTAACCCATATATAATTGCTCTGTTTTTTGCATTTTTATTGATATTTGATTATGTGGGTTTTTCAATTTTGATCATGAAACGCGTCGAAAACCGATAATATTGTTGTATTTGTGTGTTTGATCATGTGGGTTCTTGATTTTATTGCATATAATCGGATTAAAATGGATGTAATTATGTGTTTGAATCATAATTAATTAACCCATTTAATTACTCTGTTTTTTCTGCTTTTTAATTGACATTTGATCATGTGGTTTTTTCAATTTTGATCATAAAACACCTCTAAAATCAATACAATCGTTGTATTTGTGTGTTTGATGACGTGGGTTCTTGAATTTCTTGATTTAAATCGGATTAAAATGTATATAATTATGTGTTTGTATATTAACTAATTGACCCATTTAATTGCTCTGTTTTTTTAGCATTTTTATTGATATTTGATCATGTGGGTTTTTCAATTTTGATCATGAAATGCCTCGAAAATCGATAAAGTCGTTGTATTTGGGTGTTTGATCATGTGGGTTCTTGAGTTTCTTGTTTGTAAATTGATTAAAATGGATGTAATTATGTTTGAATGATTAATTAATAAACCCATTTAATTATAAACAAGTTTTATTACTCTGTTCGAAGTACTTTGCTCTGTATTTTTCATTTTTATCGGCATTTGATCATGTGGATTCTATCATTTTGATCGTGAAATTTATCAAAAATGGTTAACTCATTGTAATTGTTTGTATGAATTCGGCGTAAAATGAGTGTAATTATGCGTTGAAACATTTTGTATGAATGAGAAGAAGGAAAAAACCCACCAAAATTTGTGTTTGTTTAGCTGCATTTATTGTTGTTTTGGTCAATTTCTATGTTTGTTCACATGGGTTCCTGCATTTTCTTCAAGAAAATTCATGAAAATTCCAATCATTTGACTTTTTTTGCAAGGGTTTGAAGTTTAGGGTTTATGAATTGTTTATTGAAGTAGAGATAAACCCTGTACAAAATTGACAAACTTTGTGATCTTTTTCTGTTCGTTCATAAACGAATTCTTGTTTATTATGTGGGTTTTTGCAAAACTGATGTGGTTTTTTTTTCTTATTATTTTATAGGCGATGGTGTCAATCTTGATGATTGGGAACTCATTGAAGTTCTTGATCAAGAATTTTCCGGAGAAAAAGACGAAGAAGATGTCGACATGATTGAGCTAATTGAAGTTGACGACCCATTTTCTCCTTTTTTGCGCTTTGGATATAATCACAAGGTCTATTCTCATATTTCCTTTAAAAAATTATGCTTAAGTTTATATGTTTCGTAGTTACAACTTAGTTAATTTGTCGCTGTTTTCTTTTATGATGTAGGCTGGTAGAATTCATGTTTGTAAGGAATTCATGATTCATGTGTGAACTAACATTTGCGTATACGATTGTTTCATTGTTGGCTAAATGAAGGATTTCGCCATTTATTGATGACTAATTAGTAAAACTGTCAATTTTTTTTATTTGGATGCAGTTTAAGTTTACTAGTGCGGATTTCCTTGTTTTCGAGTTCTTTGTTAGTGAATTGACTTATGTGCATATGTTTAGAACTTGTTAATAGAATCTCGATTGGAGTCTACTGTTTGGTAGTTTATCAAAACCGTGTTCGTTTTGGTAGAATACTCTTCAATGGACTGTTAATGCTGAGGCATGATTTGAAATTGAATGACTTATTTGTGCCCTTTTACTTACATATCACAGCTAAAAGTTAACTATATCTTTCACTTGTATATTGTTTAGACAAAGACCATAAAGTACACAATACTGAGCAAAGTTGATGTTGGTCGACTTCTTGATGGCAAAATTTCAATGGTTTCTACCGTCCTTTCATTGTCACGAAGTGAAGCTATAGTGCTTTTGCAACATTTTAATTGGTAAGAATATCGTCTTTGCTCATGCAATTATACAATACGCCATTGATACAATGCTTATCTGGTTAACGTGAATACTTTACTCACAGGGGGGTCAGTAAGGTCCATGATGAGTGGCTGACAAGTGAAGAGGAGGTTCGCAAGGCTGTGGGCCTATTTGAGAGACCTGTTATGGAAACTTGTGACAAAGATCAAGTGAGTATTTGTTTATACATGTTTTTCCGATGTCTAAATATTTGGATCATCTTCTTTTTAGAAGTACTTGTGGTTTATGTATATGGACTTGTTTGATGCAGACGTCTTGCAGTCTCTGCCATGAAGGCCAAGTAGCCGACAATATGTTTGCGGTTTCATGCGGTCATCAAATTTGTTTAGCCTGTTGGACTGGTTCGCTTCTTGATACTCTGCAGTTTGAATTTGATCACCATATGTTAATTTTTCACTTTGCTTTGCCCCTTAAAGAGATGAATTTCCGAAAATTGGGGTATAATGCAATTCAGATAATTTTTGAATCATTTATGAGGCAGTCTCACATGTGTTATCATCCCAAATCCATGTGTTTCACATGAGTGTGTTTCTTGATGATCCATGTTTTACTGCTTGGCTGTACGCACAGCATATTAAGGATAGGATGCTCATTCCCTGTCTCGTTTCGTTCTTTTCAGTTTACATTAGTGAAGCCATCAATGATGGTCCTGGATGCTTAACATTACGATGCCCTACACCATTATGTGAAGCTGCTGTGGGTATCGGACTGATAGAACTTGTGTCAAATCAGGAAGACGTGAAAAGGTTTAACAATCACCTTTTCAAGTCTTACGTCGCAGGCAGCAGAAAGGTAAAGTATAATGTTACTATATGACTAATCTATACAATATTTATTTTGGCGCAAATACTAATTTTCCTTTTTTTTTTCTCAATTTTGCCATTTGTAGATAAAACGGTGTCCTGCTCCAGGCTGTGAATATGCTGCGGCTGTCGCTTTTCCTAATGACGCAGACAGAAACAATGATGTTACTTGCAACTGCTTACATAGTTTCTGCTGGAATGTAAGTCCCTTTTATTAATTTGCTGCATTCAAAAAAGAAAATACTTTTTGGATTGCTGTAGCCAGTAAGACTCTGAGAATGTTGTTCCGGTTATTTGACAATGCAGTGTTGTAAGGAAGCTCATGCGCCTATCAACTGTGTCACTGTTAATGAGTGGCTGTCAGAGAGTCATGTTCAGTCAACCAATTGGTATCATTAGTATCTTATTATATCCTTGAATACTTTATGGATTTTGGCTCCGTCTTATTTCCTATATCACTTGCAGGCTACTAGCAAAAGCAAGGCCGTGTCCAAAATGTGAGAAGCTGATTGAAACAGTAACATGCCAAAGATACTCACAATGTACCCTTTGCAACTACGAATTCTATGAGTAATTTTCGGATACACCCTTTTCTTCTATTACTAGAACTACTGCTCAATTATCTTAGACTCACTACATCTCCGAATGGCACGATAATATGTCCAGCGGATAACGAGTCTAAAAGTATAATTAGTGGGTTCAGTGTCCAAAACTGGATCGGTAGTGAATTGCTTTAAGTATCTTTTGTTTGGTTTACTATTAGTTGTATCGTTATATAACGCCTTGCCATGTACGCAGTGATGCTTTTTCTGAAGATGCGGCTGGTAATGAAGATACTGATGATGACGGGATGAAAATGGCCGCTGGAAGTTCTCTGAAAAGATTTAGCCCATATTATGAAGGATGGTCATGCAGTGAAGCGGTACGAATAAGTTTCTTGTCTGTTCAATAGCATATTTTATGTCTTGTCGGTTCAATAGCATTTTATGAGGATCGCAGAATGTATTAGATTAGATTAAAAAAAATGTACTCGTATTTTCTACCTTGCATACCGCAAGCGAACTGTAATAGACGTGCTATTATTGTTGTTTATGCAGGCTCGGGCAAATGCAGTCATGGACTATAAGGTGCTGAAGGACATAAGGGTAATTAAACTGCTCTTGAAATATGTCAGATAACTCAAATATATTAATGGAAATTATAGTCATGGTGATATACTTGTTCTTTTTCCCATTTCCGCAGATGGAGCTTCTCTGTGGCTATTTGGCCATGGCCGAGACAGAGCTTGAATTTCTGGTTGAAGCACATATACAGGTACTCAAATTAATACGCACTGAAATTACATCAAGCCTCACCAGGCATAACTGTATTGAGTTTATTCTCACTCTCATTTATATGTACAGGTTGTCAGTAGTTATCAGCTTCTAAAATGGATGTATGTTTACAAATATTATCAGCCCGAGGAAGAGTTTTTGAAAACGAACCTCATTGAGTTCATGCTAGGTATTGCTTCTTTCCAACTCCGCCACTCTCCTTTAAACTTTTTGAAGTCTGATTAGACATTTTTCTGAACTTGTGGCTGATGAACTTGGCAGAACAAGCCGTTACTCTAGTGAGAATGCTCGAGAAGCATGTCAGTGAGTTCGAAGAGGACGCCCTTGCTGTTGAAATACCGTCATCTCAGTTGGGTGCCTTCCGTGGGGGGTTAATTCAGCTAACGAGGTAGAGTATTGAACTTGGCAATTAGTCATGAAATTTGTATAATGTGTTGTATTATAATTACATACTAATAGTCATAAATTACATTGGCTACCAGGGTAACAAGACACTACTTTGAGAGATTGGTGGAGGCAATGTATAATGACTTGTCTGAAGTCGTCTCCATCAGTAGAGCAAGCCCAAAAGCAAACACGGATGAGGTCAGCTGCAGCAGTCCCGGCCTAAGAACAAGCCCGTCCCGTAGAGTGATTAAAACGGAGGCAGAAGAAGGCATGAGCGGCCCAGCTGTGAATATGAAGTCTGAAGTCCTGATTCCCGGCACATCTTCTCAGAAAGACCCCAAGCTCCACTTTAAGTTTGATTGAGCTTTAAATTCCGATGGCAGTCTCCTGACACCTGCTTTCTTGTTCATAGAAAACTAAGCGGTAGATAACTCTTTTTGCTTATGGTTAGACTTGAAGTAAATATGGTGAAGTATTCTGCTTTTGTAAGTAGTAAATAGTTATGGATGGTTGGAACTTTTTGATGATGCACAACTTCATTAATCTACTTCCTAAGGTAATTAACCTAATGAGAAGACGCATTACTCCGTATCAAAACAACATTTCCAGCACGACTTCTTATTAGTCGAAACTTTATATGTACTTTTTTCCAAAATACAGTGTCCAGCACTCGAACTCCTGCTTCTGCACTTCCTGAGTTGTAGCCAAGTAGTACTGTGACTTAGGAAGTAGAATAGTATATATGTTTTTGTCATTTCGACCTGGATTACTTCAACATTACGGTAAAAACAAAAAAAAAACTATAAAACTCAGTAAACTGAGTAAAAGTGTTGAACACGCATTACTGAACCATTAGGTAAGGTTTGTATTATAAATTACAGTTTCCAATACTCAAATTACGAAACCCCACAGAAGACTGCTACTTTAATGACAATAAAAAGTCTCAAATTTTAAATCAAGAAGAAAGAAGAGGTAGTATGGAGTAGAATGTAATACTCCACTCAATTATCCTGTACAAGACTAATGAACGCTAATGAACCATTTCCGTCTAGCTATCATGCCTTCCATTCATACCCCAGATTGTCGTCTAGAAGATCACTCCCAAAAAAGTCATTCTCTCCAAAATCACGGGGTAAATCTGGAACTGAGTCATCTGTCAGACTAAGATTTTGGGGGATTTCGGGTGTTCTCGGATTATTTGAACCACCTCCGACTGCTGAAGAGTCGCTATTCGAAGGAGCTTTGAAACTGTTACTTTTGCTCAGGGTGGGAACCCCACCTCCAGCCATATTGCCAGCTGCCAAGCCTGACATGCCATTATTCCCATACCCTAAGCTACTTGAAGCTGTGCCCGCATTCATACTTTGCCCGGTAAAGCTTTTCTGGGGCCCACCTGCACTGCTATTGCTGCCGGCACTCAGTAGCAACTGCTGGATAATGTGTTGTTCTGAAGACGGCCCTTGTGCGGATTGTTGATTAGTCGAACCCAGTTGCTGGCCTTGTACGCACGGTTGGTTAGCAGGACTCATTTGCAGAACCTGTGGAGGCCCATTACTACTCAGAGAGCGCTGAAGCTGATGATAGTGGGGCCCCTGTAGCTGAGCACTTGAGAATCCAGAGTTCTGGATTGAACCTCCTGACAGGAGACCAGGACCACCTTGGAAAGAAGATGCAGTTTGATTCGAGTTATTGAAAGAAGATGAAGCTTCCTGGTGAAGTGAATTAGTGTTCGTATTGAAGGAGTTCTGTCTCATTAAATTCTGGTAGTTGGTCAGGGCTAATGCAGTAGCTGTGGGCCCACTTAGTGCACCCCGGTTATTGGCAATAATGTTATGGTTGTTTGGCAAATTAGGGTTATTACTCATCCCTGGTTGCATTGCCAGGAGCTTATTGATCGTGTTCTTGTCCGTAGGCAGACCCTGCATATTTGCAAGCTGCTCCATTTCCTGCATCCTTTGCATTGGGTTCTTGGGTGTCGGAGCTAGCCGAGGATAACTTTTTAACCCCTCTGCAAAACAAAAGGCATGATCAAAGTTTTGATATGAATCCCGTTGGGTTTGTCTCATGAGACCGTGAAATTGTAATTGTTAAACGAGGAACACGTGAGTGTTTGGGTTGGTGAGGTGGGACTGTCTGATACAAGATTCATTGTTTGCATGGTGATACGGTAATTTCCGTAAGCCGTTCAGTTATCATACGGTAAAGATGTTTTCCAAGTTCCAAAAATACAATTTGGTCCAAACAGTATCTAAGAAAAAACAAGAGAAGCATCGATAATTTCATATTTTCATGTCCTGAAAGAGAAAAAAATCAAAATAGCATACATTTTATAAGATGAAGAAGCGGGGAGTAAATTACCAATAGGCCCGACTTTATTGTCCCGGCAAAAATCTACGAGATCTTTCATGCTATTAACAACTTCAGCAATCTGTCAAAACCACGTTAAAAATGTATAAGAAAAGGCGCAAACGGCAAACAAGCTATCACAAGAAAGTAGACTAGCAACAAACCTGCAAACATCTCACATATCGCTTCGAGAAACCCAAGTCATTAAGTGACTGCAACTCCAAGCTCTTAGCAAGCTGGCAACCAGCTGTTACAACCCTGTTGTGAAATGCAATGAAAATATCGATTATGACCTATACTTTTTTACTTTTTTGTTTAGGAAAGATCAAAAGATTCAAAGAAAAAATTCAGGATCACAGATTAGGATGACACTGACAAAAGCTCGATAAGCTTACATATTGCTGTTTGTTTGCAGATCTTGGGAAGAAACTCCTTCAGTTCCACTGTCTAATAGAGTACTTTGGCATTTTTGAGCAACCAGAAGTAACTGCTTTACCTGTCAGCAAGTACAAAGCCTCTTTATTCTACTGTAATCATGAGCTATGATATTGCAAGAACACTATGAATTGTCACTCATGGTGCTTGACCAGCAATATTTCAAATATACGCACATCAACACGTACTATGCGAATATGGAACAGTAATTTAGTAAAAGATACGGTGACACCAGATCTGTAGGGCAGGCCTAATGCCACAGCCCGTTTAACATCTTAGACAGGTAAAGTCCTTGGCAAGTCAGTTCTCTAGCTTTACTCGACCAATTATGATGAAGCTCCAACTAATTCTAATCCATCCGAAAGTACCGTGGCAATATGCAACCCCTAACTTTACCCTCAAAATATTTCCGAATAAGAGAAGAAACATTAAAAGAATTCTAATCAGCTATAGATTGTTACTTGTTGGAGCTTGTTTGGGAAAAGGAAGGGCGAAGGAGAGAGGAGAAGGAGATGACACAAAGGAATCAAGGGAAAAAGAAGAGCAAAAGAGAGAGAAGATGGGGATGTTCCAAAATTGTCAAATCTTACACCAGGGAGTACGGTACTCCCTACACCAAAGTATCGCATTGATCACGATGAGTTGGCATATTTATTAAACAAGCTGAGTTAAGTATATTTATCAAAATGAATTAACAAAATTATTCGTTTTAATTTGTCAATACTTTTTTAATGAATACAACTCGTTTTTGACTAAAACGCATTATTTATTTAGCGAATATGGTCACTCTTTTGGATGAATATGACACCATGGAATTAGAAGATTTTAAGCAAGAACGTGAGAAACTGTACGCCAGTCGCCAGTGTAGGGTACATTTATTTGTTTTTCCTCCAAACAATACCAATCATGAAAGGATTTGATTTGTGAAAGAAGAAGGAAAATGATACCCTCCATTTCTCACCCTTTCCCACCCCTTACTCAAATATCAAAATTATGGAAATGGTCCCCTTCCTTGCCCTCTAAATTCACCAACCAAAGATTCCAAACATTCTTAGCCTGACGAACATGACGTAATATGGCATTCTGCACACAAAATTATCAAAAAATTCTAACACAACCTTCATTGGATAGACACAGGACCGCACTTATGATATAACTGCATAAGCACTGAGCAGGCACTAGTGCACTAGATATACTCAAAACTAGGCACACCCAAAAAGGGTAAGGCAAATTTTAAATAAAAAGAGCAAGAGTGAGGAAAAAAATCGATATAGTAAAACCTTGTTCTGGTCTCATTAGGTGAGAAATCATCGATACAAGAAAGACTACGACCAAAATAAAATTTCAACCTGTGAAAAACTATCAAGACTCATCTAACTGGGAAGAGAAATAATTACCTGAGGTGCCACCAGCCTCCTTGGAAGTAGCTCTTCATGCCGCCTTGCACAAAAGTCCCATGATAAGATCTGTCAACCAAAACAGGCGGATTTGAAAAAAACTTAGAAAGACAAAAGAGTAACACATGAAATAACTGCAGGAAGTCCATGACCTAATACCTTCAACTCCTGAGTAAATATAATTCTAAGCTGGCCCTCACGGACAACACGTAGTTGCTCATAGACACTCTCCTGGACTGCTTTTCCGTACTCCAACATCATTAATCCATTAACAAACCTACGCTCACGAGGTAAGTCAACAAATAAAAGCTCATCTATCACGCCACTGCCAAATTCAATTTCATTGAGCCGCGGCAATACTTCATACGTCGCTTCTGTTAAACAGTGATGATAAGGAGTGTCAGAAACAGACTATCTATAGTCATAGAAACAAAAAAAAATGCCTTTTGAGCCTGAGAAATACCAAACTGTCAATTTTGATACATCCGATTGTACAGGGATGAAATTGTTAAGAATAAATTTATAAGAGAGAAGAACCAGCTAGAATTATGCTCAAAACTATTATAAATAACGTTTTGCCAGTAAAATAGAAGATTCATTCCAGCCTTGCAGGCACTCATCAAAGAATCAGTTATTTATCGATGCCAAAGTAACTTGATAAGTATGTTAGTGTAATACGGCTTACCAAAACCTCTTCCAGATTTTGACCCACATAAATCGCAGTGCCATGCATCCTAGTTCATGCAAGAAACAAAAATAAGAAAAACAGGAGGTGCAAAGTTGCATCAATCGCTTCTAAGTGTTCTCTTCACAAGATAGAATGACTAACCACTGACGCTTGAGGGAAAACCCCTAACGCATGGTGTCCGACATTGTCATATAGCGACAAGCACCACCTTTTCTTTGCGCGAGGAGCAAAATATTCAGCTACGAATTTCCTCCAATAGGCAATAGTATTTTCCTGTTAACAATTTGCAAAAACACAAATCAACGCTGCTACCTACTTAATCAATAAATTAATTAAATCATTTGAGAACCTATAACTGCAATGTTTGCAAACACACGATAAAAAAAAATGTCTGCCACGAATCGCAGAGCAGATTGACGAGGGCTATGACCATGAGGCATACATTGAAATTAAGAACTATAACAACATTTAATAAAACAAACAGCACATAGCCCGTCAAGAAAAAAGATATCATCATGTTTTAAAACAAGGGAAAGGACGTAAACGTCCAAGCCTCTATATGCCACAGACGTAACCCTTTCAGGTAGGCACTTCAGTAATATTGTAGTCAATACAAGCAAGATGAGATAAAAGGAAGCTGGAACAAAATTATCATCCAAAAGTGAAGAGCAGTACACCAAGGCACGGTCGAGTTTTAACATCAAATGTTGCGCATGAATTCAACTAGGAACTTAAAAGCCTACCCTAAACCATAAGATTCTCAAAGGATCATATCACACTTAAAGCATGACAATCTTCCCCAAAAGTTCTAAACTTCGTCAAGAAAGTAACAACCTGAAGCGTTATGTTATAAGCTATAACAACTTACAGCGGGTCGCTGTCGCTGATGATACAGATACTGCATCAAGCGTCTAGCACATACACCCCCCGTGTCATATGGGCTCTTCATGGTAGTCATTTGCTGCAAGCTTTGTTGCTGAAGTTGTTGCCTCATCTGCTGCTGCTGCTGCTGCTGCTGCTGCTGCTGTTGCTGTTGCTGCAGATGCTGTTGTTGTTGTTGTTGTTGTTGCTGCTGTTGTTGTTGTTGCTGCTGCTGCTGTTGTTGCTGTAAATGAGCTCTCTGCATCGGTGACATAGACTGCAGCATCTGATGTTGCCGAAAGCCCTGCTGCTGAAGCATGGCCCGTATCTGTGTATTAGAGCTTTGTAGCTGCATTGGATCTTGTCCCTGAAGCAGTTGTTGTAAAACATGCTGTTGGATAACGTCTTCACGCTTAATATCTAGCCGTGGCTTCTTTTGAAGTTGAGATAAATTCACAGGATCTTGAATAAAAGAGTTATTCATCCTCGGCCCCAGGTTAAGAGGATGTTGGCCCGTCTGGCCCATTTGTGAACTAGACGCCCCTTGTTGTAGCTGATGCTGACTAGGATCATGGTGAGATCCCTGTTGCATCCCTGTGGGCCCATCTATCACAGACGAACCCGAAACACTAATATTATTCGATGTAAATGACATTGGTGAGGCTGGTAAACGTACGTAAGACTCGTTACTAATGCTTGCACTTCTTTGCAACTGTGGACCCCCTGAGAAAGCCGAGTTTGCATCAGTTACCAATGAGCTAGCCCCAACGCTTGGCCCCGAGTTTGCCACACTGTTGAGAACACCAGGGCCTAGATTTGAACGCCCAGTCCCAGATATCGAATTGACAGAATTCCCAAACGACGAACTCAAGTAAGAGTTTATTGCATTCTGAGACTCAGCATCTCCTTGGAAAAATATACCAGAACTCGCCGAAGATTGTGATAGACCTCCAACCAACCGAGAAGGTGCCATGAGCGGCACCGTCCCTTGATGGCTGGACCCCAAATAACTCTCGAAACTCGACCTTATTTCCCCTCCTTGACACCAAAATCTAGCCTCAGAAAGCTCAATTTGCCCTATTCACATAAACCAATATTACATTTTCATACAAAATCGTTGCTCAAATTTCGCAACAACAAAAAAAACACAAATTTGACATCTCAGTACTAAGGAACTACCTAATTCAACAGGCTTTAGTTCAACCAAGTACCTTGAATGTACAGTGATTTCTTGGATACTCTTGAATGTACAACCTATGCTACCATCAAATCTAAGTTATTAAAAAAAGTTGTAAACTTGCTTTTCCTAATTACCCTTTTATTATTCCACCAACAAAAAATCAAACCCATATATTTTTCCACTAAAACATAAGTACCCTTTATGTGCAAGGTTAAGATTATCACGAGACCGTCTCATACAAGAATTACTAAGTTCAATAAAACATACAAGTGACATTCTTAAGCAACGTGAATAAAAGCTTCAAACTTTCTTACAAACCCTAAAATACTTTGCTTTTTTAAATCTTACAAAACTAAAAAGTCTGATTCTTTCAACTAAAAATACACAATTAAACTCCAAATCCTATCATTCATCAAACAATTACCTCAAAAACCTCAACTTTTTGCATTTTTACCAACGATCCAACACAAATCCCTAAAACACAGCTAAAATCAAACTAAATTCACAGCTAATTATACTCATTTTCTACACAAATTAGTAACAATTACTCTATAAAAAAGCAAAGCAAATCAATCAAATTTCATACACATAAAATGGGCATAACAAAAAATGAAAAAAAAAACATGGGTATTTTATATTTTTATATAAAATGCAATGATCACTGAAAAATTATTGAAATGACAGATGAAATTTGGAGGAAATGAGAAGGAAAAAGAACTAACCTTGGAAGAATTGCAAGAAAAAATTGATTAGTTAATTAATTAATTAATTTAATTAATTAAGTTAAATTTAAAAAATAATACAGTCATGTGAGAAAATAATATTAAAATTAGTATTTTAGAGGAAAGAAGAAAGAGAGAAAATTATAAAGTTGAAGACATTGCTACTTATATAGAGAGAGAGAGGTAAGCAAGGAAGAAGGGAATGTTAAGAGGGGTATGAAGGTGACCGGATAAGACCGGTTGATGAATGATTTATGACCGGCTATAATAGGTTCTTGTTGGACACGTGGCGGGTGATTGGTAGGTGTAGGTTGTCAATGGTGAATCAAAGGGAGGTCTTTGATGATGTGTTGAGGTGTGATTGGTTGAAAGTGGAATGATTTTTTATTAGGTGTGGACGGGTGTAGGGTATGGGAGTGTGGAGAGGTGGAATTTGAGGGTAGTTTTGTAATTTGGGGGTTATATAGGTATACTTTTGGCAATTTGGGGTGTTTAAAAATTGATTGAAATGATTAAAGTGAGGTGAGGGAAATAGAATATGGATTTTGTTACATTACTTCATAAATTCTGATTTGTGACGGAGCGATCCATTGCAAACTTGCGATGGGTCAAATCTCCCCCATAAAGAGCAAGTAGGGGGCAAATAGGGTGCAAATAGAGCTCTCACTTATCTTGTCACTTGCTCTCTGTGAGGGGGATTTGATCTGTCGCAAACTTGCGACACAAGCAAAACTTATTGATGTTGCTTATTTTTAACATAAATTCTCACTCGTCGATCGCGATGGCACTATTTGGTTACAAGTTTGTGACATTATAAGGAGAAAGGGGAGGGCAAATGGGAGGTGGATTGCGATAAGTTACAAGTTTATGACTGTCACAAACAAGATCGTATGTTTTTTTAATTGTAGAGTTCGATGGTTTGTGCATTAGTGTGAAGTGATGAAGCGCAAAATTGGCAATATAAAAGGTGTTGAATTTTAGGCGGGGATCAAAATTTCTAATAGACTATACTAATTATTTGATAATCAAAATTTATAAAAATTATGCTAAAACTAAATGAATATTAATATGTATCAACGAGTTTGAGTTCTTTATTTTATCTTTAGATAGAATCCAAATTATTAGTATAATACGGAGGGGGAAAGGGAGGAGGATCTTGACTGCTCTCGTGTTGCGTTTGACACCCTTTCATTTGAGTTAAGATCCTCTCCATTTCTCAGAAAAAATGGATGGTCCATTTCTTTTTAACGGACCGGATCGTATCCTAACATCATCAAATGGCTCTAAATTTATGTATGAAAATAAAGAGATAATGGGTATATAATAAAAACTATTATTATATGATTGTTAGAGAGGTAATTGAGAGAAAATAAATGGAGAGAATCTTGTCCTTATTCATTTGTATTAAGTGCTCTTTTACTTTTAATTTTTACCGGTCTAATCAACTTACAAGTTACAAGAAATCAGTTTAGTTAGGTACATATAAGAAAATATATGTTGTTTATATGCTATTTAAGAATTTATATATTGCACTCTCTCCATTTCATTCATTTCTTTACATTAGTTTTAAATACGTATATCAATGCTCGTTTTTTTTTTCATATCTTTAAAATTACAAAAAAAAATGATATACACAATGTACTCAGTAAGACAATTTAAACAGGATTTTACATGATTATCTTTTATGCTATATGTTAGAAGTTGTATCGAAGATTCTCGACACTTATGAATAGTGCCCAACAAGAAAATGTATAGAATTAATTGAAATAGAGGTAGTAATATTTAGGAACAAGATTAATCGTCGTGAGCTAGAAATGCATGCAGGTTTTTATATATATGGATATATATTATAAAATGAATTTTCTTTCCAAAAAAATATATAAAGCCATAAATCACGACATTCTACCTGAGTGGAGCCCACACAACAGGTTTTCAACGGATGCAAACAAGTAAAGTCGGGGTATAACTGACTTATAGGTGTAGAAAAAACGCGGAAATACAATGACATAAATGCTTTAGTTAGTGACAACTTGCAACTACGTCTCTTAATAAATTCAGCACACAACAAGATTAGCATGTGATTACTAAATAATACGTGTATATCATAAAGAGCGTGAATGAATACTAGACATTGGAGTAAAGTGAACACATCTAAATTGATTTAATGTATACAATAAAAGCTCAAATATATTCATGAGATCAAGAGGACATTATGTATGTTATATTAAAGTTATGGCAGGGACGCAAGGTTGATGTATGTAAATAAGAAGTTATCGTTCTTTGACGGGTGAAATCCCAAACTGGTTAGGAATCTTGTGGGTTTTAGGTTCCACTGCCTAGAATCTTGTTTTAAACCATAAAGAGACTTTTTCAATTTGGGCACCTTATTAGGTTGAGCATTCACATAACCTTTCATGTCAACATCTTTTTTTTTACCAAAACTCCATGTAAAAATGCATTATTAATGTCAAGTTGATGTAGAATCCTCTTGACAGCAACTATGGCTATAACAGCTCTTACAGTCGAAAATTTAGCAGCAAAGGAAAATGTGTAATTATAGTTCTTATCTTTGACTTGATTATAGCTCCGGGCTACTAGTCTAGCCTTAAATCTTTCAACACTTCCATTTGGTTTATGGTTAAGTTTGTAAACCCATTTAGAATCTGTAGCCTTTTTTTGTAGGTTATTCAGTGAGATCCTAGGTATGATTGGACTCAAGAGTTTCCAATTCTTTGTCCATGGCAAAACTGAAAGTCCTAGACTTTTAATTAGACCCCTCTAATTAGTTCATTAAATTACATTAACTTAATGATTTAGGATCTAGTTATCATGCATGCAAATATAAAAGCATAAAAGAAAAGATAAGAAATAATCTAGAAATAATCTAGAAATAAGCATAAAAGAAAAGCATAATAATTAATTACAAAAGATACAAATAAAATTCCTATTATACATTTGATATAGAAAATGAAATTAAATTATTACAAACGGCGATACGAGATCGCAAATAAAATTACAACCGAATCGGTATTCCCTTACATTACGGGTAATACCGATTAAAATAATCTAGGCCATACTAGGTTAAACTTGCATTAAAAATTAAAAAAATGACATTCATTCATTCAAAAATAACAACATAAATAAAATGCTGTAAAAAATCATACCAAAATCGCCCTTAATACTTATCATGCTCATTCTACCTCGGTTTTATGGATTTTATTGATTTTTAACCATTAAAAAATCACTAATCAATACTTAAATCGTATTTAAGCTCAAACTAATTATCTAAACTGATTTAGAACTCAAAATTAGTCCCCACTAACTTTTTTTGTATTTAATTAGTTCGAATTGATCGTATTTGCTAAATATAGAGGTTTAATCATAACATTTATGAAATAAACCCAAAATAAAATATAAAAATCATAAAAATTTGAAACCAAAAAGTTTGTACATTTTGGAACATTTCCATGAACTCCAAAAACCAGAAAAATTTGCCCAAAAAGTTTGAATTAATTTTATGAACAAATAGATTTAAATTTATAGGTTTTATCAAATAAAAACCAATAGATATAGTAAAATAGTGAAACAAATTACAAAACTTCACCAAGATGATATAAATCATATTATAAAATGTAACAAAAATTTTCAAGACCAGAAAAGGACATTTAAATTTTATGAACATAATAATCTCACTTTATTGACTTTTATCTCATAAAAATTAATAATCATGCAAAACGTAATTAAAAGTCACGAAATTTTACATACACTATGTACAACATGCATGCAAGATCATATAAAAATTTTATGGCGAGAATCAACATGCAACTATTTTTAGTTAACTTTTAACATAAAATATGCCTATTAACATGATTTAAAGGTCATAAATCAAAATAAATAGCAAATTAATCCCTAAAATCACCAAATTTGACCACAACCATTTTGGGGTCATTAGGTATGCATTCAAATCAAAAATTTCGTGCAAACCAATTTTTAACACAAATTTTCAATTTTACCCAAGTTATCGTATAACTCTATTTTAATGCTTAAAATCAACATGCATGTAACAATTGAGCTCTGATACCACATGAAAGTCCTAGAACTTTAGTTAGACTCCTCTAATTATTTCATTAAATTACATTAACTTAATGATTTAGGATCTAGTTATCATGCATGCAAATATAAAAGCATAAAAGAAAATATAAGACGAAAATATCCTTACATTGAGAATTTTCGGTTCAATATGGGCACAATAAGAACTCCTTCTTATTGTTCTTGAGCATGAAATTAATTTATGATCCTCCATAAAACAACCTCCAAAGTAGAAGGTCTCCTTCTTGTTGCACCCAAGAATCAACCCAAATAATCTCAACTTATTATTAACTAGATAATAAGTAAGACATTATACTACTAATATTATTGTATTACTACACTAGTAATATGGAATGAATATTAGTTTGCATGTGAGTTTTAGAGAGTTGTTGAGTTAGAAAGAGAAGTAAGAATAAAACACAAAATGAAGTAGTGGAAAAATGAACAACAATTGTCCCATTTTATGGACTCTTGGCCGGCACTACCAAGCCATATATGGCTCTTATTTTGCTTATTTTATTCACATTCAAATGTCTTGAGTGTTAGTAGGAGAATGATAATGATCATGTGTCATAACATGTCATAATCACTTGGTGGAGTGTGGAATTGGTAGAGTAAAATCACTAGTGATTTTGTCTACACAAAACCAGTGCACATGAGTCCACAATGGACCATTTTGATTTTTGATATTTGTCCCACAAATACTTATAATCATATGTTTAATTATCTTGTATAATTAGATGTTAATTTGATCATATAACAATTATATGACACAAGTTAACAAACAATATACACTTAACTTTTAAGTGATATTTTACCATTATATCAATATATAATGGGTCCCACAATATCCAGTTAATTTATTTTACAACTCCTTGTAAATATAATCAACTAATTACCTCTAGCTCAGAACATATGCATAACCTCAACTAATTTAATGAATTAACGATTAATCACTAAATTAAATCTTTAATCGTATTAAAATAAGACGTAAAATTTATTCAGTCAGTTATCGAATAACTGACTAATAAACTTAAGTGGAATGCGTTCCTAACTCAATTTCCAATAAATAACTCTCGTAACCAAAACGTACATATCAAATATATGTAATGCTCTAATTAAACTGTATCATATACAAATAATTAGTTTTCTATTTGAGTCTCATCCTATAGGTGTTATCTAAAGGGATCACTTGATCACCGCCGTCATACGACAATAGCGTCAAACTCTAGTCAGCCAAGCGTTATCGATTTACATTAATCAACAGACGTGGAGTATCAAAATATACTAATCATGCCACGTATATTCCAAATGAGATTTATTATATAAATGCACTATTGTGGAGAACACTTACTCCAACAATCTCCCACTTGTATGATATAATTTGTGCATGTAGCAACACTACTGCGGAGGACTCCTCCTCCTACAATTTCTCCCACTTGTCTCGACAAGTTGTGTGCTACCGATTCTCTTGTCTCTTTTATGTCACATCCTCCCACTCACCGCAAGGTGTCTTTCAGGTCGCACTTGCGATTGAAAAATATATGTAGAGTGGTTTTCTCGATCTGGGAGAGTAACTGTCTGACCGGAAAATCTACCAGAGATCTCTTCCGAGCGTGGCCACGCATTTCCAGTTACTACTCCTCGAGTGGCCCGAAGATGTTAATACCCAACGTGGGTGGACAATTCATGTTGACCCATCTTACACTGTATATGCAGATCACTATGACCCAGAAGATGTCCATCGGCCTCCTTTCACGGCACGACCTAGGACAAAAACCAAAGTCAATCGGAAACTACACCGACTTAGGTAAATGGTCGCCAGTCTAAAGAATCGACTCATACGAATAAAAGATAATCCCCGCCACGACCAGGCTTCACAATTTTAATAAGGGACTCTATTATGGTCACTGCCCGACAAGTGTCTCAACAGTCTGTCTATGTAAACGACAAGTCATCTCCATGACCCCATGGTGCTGAACCAACCATCGATCGACTTACAATCTAGTCACTTCGAGACGTCACCTCAAATGAGTGACTAGGGACAAAATACTAAGTTCATCATGTTCACTTGAATTGGGTTCAACCTTTCTTTCAACCAATTCGGATTAACAAAGTATTAAAATTTAGTCAAACTAAATAAAGGAGTTTTTAATGAAACTCTAACAATGAATGCGATTATCAAATATTTGGAAAAATTGATACGCTATCAATAATTTCATATCTCATAATCTCTAGCAATTCAGGTATATATTTCAATCCCATTGAAATAACATGACTATCATGTTCAGCCTGCAAAAGGCATGGCTAATGGATTAGCAATACTTGCATCTTTCCCATCATTCTGATTGCTATTTCTCTTTGTCTACGTAATCTCATATTACATAAAACTTTCTGAGTACGTGTCTAGGTCTGAATTCAGACTTAGGCCCCTTAGCCTAAAGGTAGCTCCCACTGTTTTACCAGTATCATGGGATAGGATATACAGCTATAGGAACTACTTCTAGTCCCTCCAATACTGTCGAATCCAAGCTACTTTCATATGCATCATCATATGATGCTATGTACTCCATTTCCGTTGTAAAATCCGCAATGATAAACTGCCTGGAACACTTCCAGCGGACATTTATATTTGAAAATGCCACTCCTACTTGGAACCTTTCCAATAGTCTTTTCTGCTTGGAACTCTTCCAACAGATAAATTTTCTATAAAACACAGTCAGTTCGTGATTTTAAATCACTTTGATCAGTTTGGAAACTGAAGTCTGTGTAACCCCTTACACACAACTCACTGTAAACTTCAAACATATGGAACATATGGAACATCACTTTGATCACTTGGATTTGATTGCAAACGACTTGTCATGCTCAAAGCATGCGAAATGTCGTATTGAGTATACATCACAGCGTATGTAATTGATCCCGCAGTGGAAGCAAAAGGAATCAATTATCATGTGTTCAACTTCCATAAACTAGTCAAAGATCTTATCAATATAAGAATTTTGACTTAATGCTAATATCCTTTAGATTTATCTCCATAAATCCAGATATCTAAGAGATGTATTATACTTCTCCAAAATCTTGCATCATCTAAAATGATCAATATGTCTCCACATATTAAATTGATGATCACCACATTACTCCCACTAAACTTCATGTATCAACATAATTCCTCGAGATATCGAGAAATATATTATGACATGATTGACACACTAATTCCAACTCTGTAGTGCTTACTTAAGACATCCTCTTAAGCTTGCAAATTAACTTAGGATAATTAGGATCTACGAACCCACGTGTGGATATAAAATATTCTACCTCTTCTAGAATCGTATTCAAGAAGGTGGTTCTTGAGATCCAATTGTCATCATACTATTATGAAATGCTGTAATCGCTAAGTATATTCGAATGGATCAAAGAATTAAGGTTGGTGCAAAACTCTTTGCCTACCAATTTATCTTTGAAAACATTTTAATGTTCATCCATGCAAATTTTGATCTTAAAAATCAATTTACATTGAAGAGGTCGTACTTGTTCAAGTAAAATTTACCAGGTCACATACCTGACCATCATGCATGGAGTCCATTACGAATCGCATGACTCTAAGCCATAGCAAGAAGTTGGGACTAGAAACAGTGTTTTATAAGTCACAGGTTAGTTACTTTCTAAAAGTAATACGAATTCATCATTTATCAAAGAGTGATAAATCTTCACCTGACCTCCTAGGTTCCGAAGAAACAATTTCTGAACAAGCAATGATGCTCAGTTTGTGGCTCTTGAAATATTTTCTCCCACTCTGTCTTATCAAGAAATAATCGTATTTTTATTGAAAGACAGTATCACGAGCTACAAACGCTTTGTTCTCGTGGTCAATGTAGGATTATTGAGCATTTGTTTCATTCGGATAACATACAAATTAGGTACGCTACCTATCCATATCGTATATGAAATAAAATCCGACTGTTTTAAATGTGTTTTGATATGGTGGGAAAAGAAATAGCAGACAAAATAATAAAATCCCAAGGTTAGTCAAATGGCTCAGTTTGACTTGACAAAGACAAAACCATATCGTATAAGGTTCTGTTTCTCTATTCAACAACACCTTATCTCATAATGTGTGTTAGAGAAGTTAACTCGTGAAACCATTTCACAATACTTTTGGTGAAAATCAAAGTCAATACTTAGATATTTCTTTTACGATTTGGTCGTAAGTCCTTGATCTAATACTCTTGGTGGTTAACTACTTCACATTGAAGCTCTTTGAACTTTTCAAAGATTTCTCATAGCACCTCATTAAGTAGAATCAAATATAATATCTACTTAAATCGTCGGTAAATAAAGTGTAGTCATTACCATCTCTGGTTGTGTTTGTTATTGGACCACACATATTCTCATGTAATATGGCCAATAACTCACTAGTTCGATTTCCTTTTCAATAAAAAGGGCACGAATCATCTTGCCTTGAATACAAGATTCGCACGCACCATAAATTCAAAATCAAATGGTTTAGGGATACTAGTCAATACTAGCCTTTTAATGTGCTACACAATCCAGAATTAAGATTAGATCTGGGTCACCAATTTTGAGCCTTTTACAATCTATATGACAAGAAATTTCTAGTTTTAGGTCAAGAATATAATTACCTTTTATTGGTGTGGGATAACCATTGACCAAGTATAGGCATAAATAGATACAACGCTTGTTCCATTCACAAAAGTGAAACACTTGTGTCGTACACTAAAGTGGATACTATATTCTTTATTTAGAGGTCATGTACATAATAACTTTTATTAAAGTATACCTCTAAATCCAAAACTAGATTGATCACATTATAACTTTTATATGTCTCTATAGAAATAAAACTACAATAGTTATATTTCCCTTGTAGGTCAACATTTAATCATGGTTAGTCGTCGCACGAATCATTATTACATGCATAGAGTACTGATAAGTGTTAACTTGTATGATTTTATCCCCTCATTTTAGCTCGATTTGATATGGTTTATCCACTTTAAGAAGTTGTTTTATGAGCTAATCTCTCCTTTGCAGTATTTCTCGTGCTTTAATGTCATTTGTAGGAATTGAGTCGTTTCTACTTCAAATCCCGTCATTTGAAGGAAATATGAGTAAGGAGAAGCTAAGAAGGACGATTACGTGAGGTTAAGATGGCATGCTATAAAGATCTAGAGGTTCCGAGTCAAAGGGAACAAGTTTCAAGTCATTCTGAGCTCATATGCACAAGTTGCGACGGTTTTGCTATTCGTCGACGAAAGTCGTCTCAAACCTCATGCTCCGACCCTTAACCCTTGGGGACATGATCAAGCTCAAATAAGGGAGGAAATGAGGCCCAAGAGGTGTTAGTTACTTCCCCGTTCGAATCTAAAGTCAATGGAGTCAAGGTAGATTAAGTCACGTACCAAGGGAGATGAAAAGAAAGTCAAAGCATCCAGATTACTACATACCCGATCGGGTAAGTAGTGTACCCGATCGGGTATGTTTGCTGATCCGAGCTTTTGCTTCGACTTCCTTTATTTTGTTCTATATGTTTAATGTATGACCCCTTCCCCACGAAACCTACTGCTATATAAGAGTGCCTCAACCACCACATCTCAACACACTTCTCTACACACAACCCTAGATTAGAATTAGAAAACCCTAGCCTCCATTTTATATTTTTAGCGTCTTTAGTTTAGTTTTTTCTTTCTTTCTCCATTTTGTAGTTTTAGTTTTAGATCTAGTTTTCTCTAGTCTAGTTTAGTTCTAAGTTTCCTTCAATTGTAATTGTTCTACTTGTAATTGGAATTCTAGTTTCCGGGTTTGCATTTTCCTATTCAAGTTCCTATTCCATTTCAATCTTTGCTCATCCTTTCCGGTAATCCTTATTCTTGTTTTTACATTATAGTTTCATTTTCTTTTAGTATTTCCTTTATCATGTTTACCATTCTTAGTTTTATAATCTTAGTTTCCCTTTCATTGTTAATCATGCATAAGTAATCTTTGTTCTAGGGGAAGGGTTAACATGTCTAATTAATTTATAAGTATAAATTGATTCCGGGTAGAATTGTTTTAGTTGTCTCTATTTCTTGTTTGATTCTCATGATAAACTTTGATTTAAGGCCTTAATCAATTGTTTATACTTGTCAATTTCCGTCTCAAGGGCGAGAGTCGAGATGAAAATTAAAGGACTGGCAAGAATAGTTTAATGACCTAGCAAGGCTGAAAAGACGTTAGGACCCGTTAAAAAGTCGGTATGAATCCGAAAGGAATATACCATTTAAAGACTTGGACAACTATGATTTTTCTAAACCCGTAATCAACTTTGCTTTTAAATTGATTAGCATGTGAACCCCGATCCCTAGATCCTTTTCTTTATTGTATTGTTATCATTTTTATTATAGCATTTATTAATTAGTGACAAACATTTGCCAATCGTACAAGGTAGAGTTCTAACCATAACTATTCACAAGTATCTCCCGTCTCCCCGAGATCGACCCCTTACTTCCCTAATTACATTAATTTGTTGTTAGCCTAGTTTGGGTTATTTATCTTTAATTAGGGTATGCGACAACCCTGTCAAGTACATTGATGAAACCATAATGGGTATCTAATACCCAAAACTTGCATTTTAGCAAAATAAGTGTCGATCATATAGATATTATGGGTGAAAATAGTACACCCAATTTCTAACTCTTTAGAAAACTTGGGGCAGATTCTTTTCTTGTGTAAGAATAGAATTATCAAAGGTTGGGTTTGACACCTTGTTTGGATTTTGACTTTACTATTCAAAATAGACTTGCCTTTTTCTCTCGCCTTGTGCCAACATCGTGCCAACCTTCTCTTGAACCTCGTTTTATTCTTAACAATTAAGAATATAAACATCCCTCTTAGAGCTCCCACTCACTTTTATGAATCTCTACCTAGACAAGTAGATTAGAATTATAATGAATATTACTCTTTATTTCATTCATGGTTTTACCTTCAAAAAGGATAAACCTTTCATAAAGTGACTACGGTATTTGGTTAATCGTGATTTCAAATAAATTGAGAAACCTAATCGTCCCAACTGGTTTGGCCTCTTTTGAGATAAGCCTTGATAAGGAGCATTATGACGACATACCAAAAAATTACAAATATTTTCGTTGGAGCAAAAAGATTGATGCACCGTTGTAATAAGATGACGTCACTAAAACAAAATCAAAACGTTTTTGACTAAGTGTGACTTATTCATATACTCTTCATAAGAGATATTTGCGATGGTGAATATGAGGATCAAAAGAAAAATTCATTTTGTCATTAGATACGGTGGTTTTAAACGGAGATCGCAATCAAAATGCTACCGTATAAAATAATGGAAACTCCTTTCCACGATTGAACGGATTTACAAGTTTGTAGAAGGATAAGATATTTGTCGTTTGCGCGAATAAAATAAAAATCAACGGAAAATAAACATTCATTGCTTATATATAATTCACTTGTAAAACAATTTTAACAAGTCACTCATATAATGACCCATCACGAAATTATATAAGTGATTCCAAGACCCAATTTTAGACAAAAATAGTCATCGTATGCTACCTTATCTAAAAATGGTAAGCCAATACTTGACTAATTCTACCCTTAGAACTCTTGGTTGATGGATTTTAACTAAATCCATCTCCTAGTCCCAAGATAACGCTTATCTCGTTGAGTCCAATCCAATTTTAGCTTGTGATCGTATCACCCTACTTACCCGAGGTAAAAAGGGACCCACGAGCGTGGTAGCCCTAATGAACACGAGATTCATAGGTGTTACTAATTGGTAAGGCAAATCTCAATTTTTTTTAATTATATGTGAGAGATCTTGTCAATTTAGTCATTAATTCCCTATAAGTGAACTAAATCGGTGAATTTTGAATAACTTTGAATTGACAATCGAGAAATAAAATAAAAATGCATGTTGGCGATTTTGGCATGAGCGGAAAACATGAAGCAAGCAAATAATAAATCCTAGTATGGCCACCTATCTAACCTAATTAACTAGTAGATTACAAAATCGGAAACCAACTCCTTGGCCCCATGCCTCTTCATGGAAAACGCTCCAAAAAGGCACCGTCTTTTGGATTACCGACTTCGGGAATCTTCGTCTTCATAATAATTAATTACAAAAGATACAAATAAAGTTCCTATTATACATTTGATCTAGAAAATGAAATTAAATTATTACAAACGGCGATACGAGATCGCAAATAAAATTACAACCGAATCGGTATTCCCTTACATTACGGGTAATACCGATTAAAATAATCTAGGCCATACTAGGTTAAACTTGCATTAAAAATTAAAAAAAATGACATTCATTCATTCAACAATAACAACATAAATAAAATGTTGTAAAAAATCATACCAAAATCGCCCTTAATACTTATCATGCTCATTCTAGCTCGGTTTTATGGATTTTATTGATTTTTAACCATTAAAAAATCACTAATCAACACTTAAATCGTATTTAAGCTCAAAATAATTATCTAAACTGATTTAGAACTCAAAATTAGTCCCCACTAACTTTTTTTGTATTTAATTAGTTCGAATTGATCGTATTTGCTAAATATAGAGGTTTAATCATAACATTTATGAAATAAACCCAAAATAAAATATAAAAATCATAACAATTTGAAACCAAAAAGTTTGTACATTTTGGAACATTTCCATGAACTCCAAAAACCAGAAAAATTTGCCCAAAAAGTTTGAATTAATTTTATGAACAAATAGATTTAAATTTATAGGTTTTATCAAATAAAAACTAATAGATATAGTAAAATAGTGAAACAAATTACAAAACTTCACCAAGATGATATAAATCATATTATAAAATGTAACAAAAATTTTCAAGACCAGAAAAGGACATTTAAATTTTATGAACATAATAATCTCACTTTATTGACTTTTATCTCATAAAAATTAATAATCATGCAAAACGTAATTAAAAGTCACGAAATTTTACATACACTATGTACAACATGCATGAAAGATCATATAAAAATTTTATGGCGAGAATCAACATGCAACTATTTTTAGTTAACTTTTAACATAAAATATGCCTATTAACATGATTTAAAGGTCATAAATCAAAATAAATAGCAAATTAATCCCTAAAATCACCAAATTTGACCACAACCATTTTGGGGTCATTAGGTATGCATTCAAATCAAAAATTTCGTGCAAACCAATTTTTAACACAAATTTTCAATTTTACCCAAGTTATCGTATAACTCTATTTTAATGCTTAAAATCAACATGCATGTAACAATTGAGCTCTGATACCACATGAAAGTCCTAGAACTTTAGTTAGACTCCTCTAATTATTTCATTAAATTACATTAACTTAATGATTTAGGATCTAGTTATCATGGATGCAAATATAAAAGCATAAAAGAAAAGATAAGACGAAAATATCCTTACATTGAGAATTTTCGGTTCAATATGGGCACAATAAGAACTCCTTCTTATTGTTCTTGAGCATGAAATTAATTTATGATCCTCCATAAAACAACCTCCAAAGTAGAAGGTCTCCTTCTTGTTGCACCCAAGAATCAACCCAAATAATCTCAACTTATTATTAACTAGATAATAAGTAAGACATTATACTACTAATATTATTGTATTACTACACTAGTAATATGGAATGAATATTAGTTTGCATGTGAGCTTTAGAGAGTTGTTGAGTTAGAAAGAGAAGTAAGAATAAAACACAAAATGAAGTAGTGGAAAAATGAACAACAATTGTCCCATTTTATGGACTCTTGGCCGGCACTACCAAGCCATATATGGCTCTTATTTTGCTTATTTTATTCACATTCAAATGTCTTGAGTGTTAGTAGGAGAATGATAATGATCATGTGTCATAACATGTCATAATCACTTGGTGGAGTGTGTAATTGGTAGAGTAAAATCACTAGTGATTTTGTCTACACAAAACCGGTGTACATGAGTCCACAATGGACCATTTTGATTTTTGACACAAATACTTATAATCATATGTTTAATTATCTTGTATAATTAGATGTTAATTTGATCATATAACAATTATATGACACAAATTAACAAACAATATACACTTAAGTTTTAAGTGATATTTTACCATTATATCAATATATAATGGGTCCCACAATGTCCAGTTAATTTATTTTACAACTCCTTGTAAATATAATCAACTAATTACCTCTAACTCAAAACATATGCATAACCTCAACTAATTTAATGAATTAACGATTAATCACTAAATTAAATCTTATTTAATCGTATTAAAATAAGAAGTAAAATTTATTCAGTCAGTTATCGAATAACTGACTAATAAACTTAAGTGGAATGAGTTCCTAACTCAATTTCCAATAAATAACTCTCGTAACTAAAACGTACATATCAAATATATGTAATGCTCTAATTAAACTGTATCATATACAAATAATTAGTTTTCTATTTGAGTCTCATCCTATAGGTGTTATCTAAAGGGATAAGTTGATCACCGCCGTCATACGACAATAACGTCAAACTCTAGTCAGCCGAGCGTTATCGATTTACGTTAATCAACTGACGTGGAGTATCAAAATATACTAATCATGCCACGTATATTCCAAATGAGATTTATTATATAAATGCACTATTGTGGAGGACATTTACTCCAACAAAAACTCCACCTGTGATTAGTAGCAACATGCTTGTAACTAACAGGTGCTCGCTCAGTAATAACATGTGTCGGAGAAGCAACATATTCAGGATTAACTTTGATAAATATCTAAGGACATCAACATTAAATGATGAAGAAGCAGTTGATGTTGCGCTTATGTTAAATTGATGCTGAATTGGGAGCTTAATTGAACCTGAAAATTGTTTAACATGGTTGAAATGTGTTTTTGTCTAGCAGACTTTCAGACATGAACAATATTATTTGTATTATTTGTATTATTACTATCATTATCTTCTATATATAAAAGCGAAAACATTTAAAGTGTCTTATTGGTCGATGAAAAAAAAGGATTTATCAAATTTTTAGTGATGTAGGACCCCCCCATGTTTATGCTTAGAAAGTTGCTCATTCATGGACAAGAATTACTCATTCATGGACAAAAATGACCATTATACCCTTCACATTTTATATCCTCATTTTCCGAGTATAATTTTCTCAATCTCCCAATCTTCCTCAAACCAACTGCAACATCTCCCCTGCTAACACCCGACGCCGACCACACGACACGACCGAACACCGCTACACCGACCGCACGACCAGCCGCGCAATGACTGCTCATGTCCCCGCTCATGTCGCCGTACCTGACCGCACCAACCACCAGCCGGACCAATTTCTCAGTCAAGAGAGTAAATACGATAAGGCAAACAATTATTAAGTCAACTTGCTTAACCGCCAACCAGCAGCCACACAAACCATCAGCCACACCAATGACCGTAAGGCCTAAAGATCTTAACTTTGCAACATTTTTGCCAAATGAAAACGCCAAACAAGCATGAGGGAAATGCTACAGTGAATTAGGCAAAAGAATCAATGCTATGGTATAAATTTCTGCTTGTTGTGAATATCAAGAAATGAGTTTTCAGGGAGTTGAATGTTATATAGTGTTTACTACTATAAATTTCTGTTTCTTTGAATACTAGGGAAATTTAGCATTGGTATGATGGTGTCATTCTTAGGATGCAATATAGTCTTGGACTCTTGGATTACAACCCATCAGAGTCGCTGCAAATTGTTTTAGTATTTAATTGATTAATCTTCAGATTTGATTAATTTGAGAGGAAGGAGTTACAGAGGATTTGTTATTTTTTTGGTTTTTTGGGAGAAGGGTAGGGTATGGAAAATTAATGGTAAAATGTCCATGAATGAGTAATTTGCGTCCATGAATGAGCAATTACGTTAATTAATCTATCTCCTTCATTCATTATTATTTACTCTCTCCTACTTTTATTAATTATTATTTCATTGTGTTACATTACACTACACTATATTTTATTAAACATAACATCTAATGAATAATTACATAGTTTAATACGAGTATCATTATTTAATCTCATTTGCACATCCGTAAAAAGATATTATAAACAAAAATTATTACATTCCTTAGAATTAAAATTTACACTCCAAAATTTACATATTACAATTACGAATACTATAAATAAACTATAAAATTGCATACAAATGACACAATTACTAATACTAATTTCTAATACAAAAAACATAGTATAAGTTTCAAAAGTATATAGTGTACGTATACTCCGTAAGAAATCATATTATGTTTTGAATTTTTGGGCTCTAAACATTAAAGGGTAAGACATGTTTTCTGAGAACATACAATTATTTTCATTCCCGTTGATATAAGATATTTATTTGTTCATTATATTGGTTAAAATTATTATATTGGTTTGAATGTATGAAAATCACGTTATATTAACAAAATATATTAACTTTTTATCGATTTTTAATTGAACGTGAATTAAAAATTTATCTTATAAAAACATACTGCTACTTATATACATATACTTATATTTTACTTTAATACATTCAAGTTGTTGTTTGTTTCACGATAACAATAAACAAAAATCAAGTATAATCATGTATCAAATAATAACGCCTTTTATTAATTACAACCCGTGCATTTTATGCACGGGTTTAAAACTAGTTGGTATTAAAAGAAGTGAAAGAATTATTATTATTATTATTATTATTATTACTTTGTCAATCTGAATTTTGGATATCTGAATTTTGGATATTTGAAATGTTATTGTCAAAATGTGTAAAAGACGAAGTGTCGGAAAATGATTTATAAGTGTTATTATTAGGGTCAGAAGTTTCAGGAGAAGGCTTATTATTTGGTATCATTAAACTAGGAATGTAATAAGGACCATCAAACTGAGTTTCATGTAAAGTGTTTTCCTTGTATGGGAAAACAGATTGACAATCAGAGGAGTAGCCCCCTTGGTTATAAAGTGATACAATCTCTCTTTTTCGAACAATTTGGGACACCCACACGTGAGTTTATCCGTTTATATTCCAACACGCCCCCTCACATTTGATGTCCCTTCGAAACTCATGGCGAAACCATAGGAGTACACCAGAATGAGAATGATGAATCCTCAAATAGGCCATCTACTGGTGGCATAATTTGAGCCCAGTTTAAATTCAAAACCTACGATAAAACCTGGGCCCTGATACCATATGAAACCATGGTGATGAACTCTATATGAATGAAGAACTCAATTATAGAAAGAAGTAAGAGTAATTGGAAAGCATTTTTTAAATAATGCTCAAAAAAAAATATTTGTTGTTTTGGGTCGGGTTTAAAACTATTTATCAAAATGGTGTCCACGTAGGCTCGGATTTCGCGAACCAAAAACACAGAGGAAACACGTCATTGGCAATGGCGTGTTTCTAGTGAGTAGGAAAATGCAAACTTACAAAAATTGACTAAAAGTAAACACGCCATTGGGAATGGCGCGTTTTCTTACAGAGACATGACATTGGGAATGGCGTGTCTATGAGCAGTACACTTTTTTTTTTTTGTTAAATTTTTTTTTAAAGACACGCCATTGGGAATGGCGTGTTTGTTCCGTATTTCAGGTTTTGAAAACCCGAGCCTACGTGGACGCCATTTTGATAAATAATTTTAAACCCGACCTAAAATGACAAATACTTATTTTTTCAGCATTATTTTAAAAATAAACTCGAGTAATTGTAGAGAGAAAAAGTCAAAGGTAAATAATGTTTGTTGTTAATAAGTTAGTTCCAATGAATGTACCAAGATTTTTATATATAAGGTAGTTAGACCATCTCTAAGCAGAGGTTGTGCTAATTAGGTCGCGACCCGATTTTACTCCTAGTGCATCAAATGCACATCTGTCTGTTGCGTTTGCACCTTAGTCAGCTGAAGAAATGGCATACATGTCTCGGGTTCCTTATGTTAATGCAGTAGGAAGTTTGATGTATGATATGGTCTGTACTAGACCAGATCTAGCACAGTCTGTCAGTGTGGTGAGTCGATTTATGGGTGATCCAGGAAAAGAACATTGAGAAGCTGTGAAGAGGATCTTTAGGTATCTTAAGGGTACATCTGATGTTGGTCTCATTTATGGAGGTGATGCAGAGTGTTTGGTATCTGGGTATTCTGACTCAGATTATGCTGGAGATGTGGACAGTAGAAGATCCATAACTGGTTATGTTTTCACTCTTTGTGGTTCGGTTGTCAGTTGGAAGGCTACTTTGCAGCCTACAGTAACGTTGTCTACTACAGAAGCTGAGTTTATGGCGTTGACATCAGCAGGTAAAGAGGGAATATGCTTGAAAGGGTTGATTAATGATCTGGGTCTACATCAAGATCAAGCTATTGTGTACTGTGACAGTCTCAGTGCAATTTGTCTTGCTAAGGATCAAGTCCATCATGAGAGAACTAAACACATTGATGTCAGGTATCACTTTCTAAGAAATGAGAAGAGGATTAAGGTGAACAAAGTGGGTACTGCTGATAACCCAGCTGGTATGTTTACCAAGCCAGTTCCGCAGAGCAAGTTCGAACATTTTTTTAACTTGCTAAATATCCGAAGCATCTGATTGCCCTTAGGGGGCAATAACTGAGGGGGAAGGGAGAAGAGTTTCTTCTGGTACATCTGGCATCTATGGGGGTGCATCTGGTACATCTGTCTGGTTGAGAGAGAATTCAAGTCAAGGTGGATATTTGTTGAATAACGCCTTGAATCGGTTTAGTTGCCACTTCGAGTGACAATGCCTAAACGGTATCCGTTAATCTGTTTGGGCTAGGATTCTGTCTTGGGCCTATGGTCTGTTTTTGGGCCTTTCTAGGTTTTTTGTATTAGGTCTTAGAGAGTAGTATATAAACTCTCTAAGCCTAACCCTAGCAGTTATGCTATCATAACAATATGAACTCTGAATCTGAAAATCTGTAATACTCCTCAACATTAATAAAACTCTCCTCCCTTCTGCCCTGTGGACGTAGCTAACACACCGTTAGTGAACCACGTTGATCAGTTAAGTCGCGGTCCCGATACAAAAATAATTACCCACACTTAGGCTAACAACATAAGGAATGTAATTAGGGAAGTAGGGTGTCGATCCTCAAGGAGTACGTGTTAACTATGAATTGCTATGGAGTGATTTTAATTTAAGCTCGAGTCATTTGACGTGGTTGTCTAAACTACTAACATAAAATAAAATGACAAGTATGTAAATGACAATATGTAAATGACAAGTATGTAAATGACAAATATGTAAAACTAGAAACAGACAACTTACCCGATCGGGTTGTCACGAATCCGATCGGGGAAGTGTACTGATCTAAGTGACGATATTTAAATCTAACTAAGAGCGATATTTAAATGACAATATTGAAAAGCTGTCTAACTAAACTAATACAGTAGCAAATAACAATAAAGTAAACTATCTAAGAACGATAATAAAATGACGATAAAGTAAACTAACTAAACAACAATAAAATAAACTATCTAATCAAATTGATATAGTGAAAGAGAAATACATGCAAATCAATTCAAAAGTTTCATTGATACCAACATTAGAATTACTACGATTGTCTAAGCCTTGTAGCGGTATATTCTTCTCGGATTCGTACTGACCTTTTAGTGGGTCCTAACGTCCTCTCAGCATGATTAGGTCACTAAACCCCTATTGGCAGTCCTAATTCCCTTCCCAACTCTCGTTACGAAGACGGAAATTGACTAATACAAATAATTTGTTCAATGCCACTAAACAAAGTTATAGAATTTGACACAACCAAAGGAAGAAACAACTAGATGGTTCAATTGGTATTGACTCTTCTTTCAATTCATTCTAACTAGTAAATCATTTCAATACTACAATTCTATTTATTGTATTTACACAATGATAATCTTACAATGTTATATCTAATTTATGTGATTATATGATTAAGTAAATTAATAAGAAAAAGATGTAGGAAATTAAACTATGAAATGTAAATACTACAAAGATTAAGGTGATTATATTAATAATGATTCTAGTGATGAATTCCATGATTATATGATTAGGAAAAATAAAAGGTGGCATACTAAACAATATTTCAGTTTTGATTAAATTACTTTTAGATGAGTTTCCTAATAACAATAATATGAAAACAGTACTAATTAGATCGAAGTTCATAATGATAAAAACTGCATAAGTGAAGGATAGAGAATTACCGAAATTGGAATGCAAATTATGTAGGAAATAAAGTAAAGAACAATTATCCAACCCAATAACAAAAACTTATAAAAACAGTAGAGAAGTACTTAAAATTGCATAAACTATAATCTAAAACTTGTATGAAAGAAGTAAACTATGAAATGTGTTATTGTATGAAAAGTATGCTAATTGTGTATAATTGTGTAAGAAGTTGTGTAAAGATATGATAATATGAAAACAGTACTAATTAGATCGAAGTTCATAATGATAAAAACTGCATAAGTGAAGGATAGAGAATTACCGAAATTGGAATGCAAATTATGTAGGAAATAAAGTAAAGAACAATTATCCAACCCAATAACAAAAACTTATAAAAACAGTAGAGAAGTACTTAAAATTGCATAAACTATAATCTAAAACTTGTATGAAAGAAGTAAACTATGAAATGTGTTATTGTATGAAAAGTATGCTAATTGTGTATAATTGTGTAAGAAGTTGTGTAAAGATATGATAATTGTTGTGATGATCATTGGCTTTTATAGGGCTGCATGGCTGCTGCATCTCGTCCAAATTCATACCCTAGACAAAGCCTTTAATCACTCATTTAAGCTTGGTAGAAGAAGAGCCAAGTAGCGCCTCAGCCGCAAACATACCCGATCGGGTAAGTGGAAATCCGATCGGGTAAGTGTGCAAGATGGATTTTTACGTCTTTCCAATTACCTCTTTGGGCACGGAATCTTATGCTTTGGTCTTGGTCAATGCAATACGTAATTGGGCTTGGGCTAGTCCTCCTTTGACTTGGGTTGATGTTTCCTTTTGAAGTTCAAAGTCAAAATCCAAGATGAGTCCATTCGAGGAAGGATGTAGCGGAATCGTAATCAAATTGTGAAATGGCTATCATCGGTTCCTCATAAACACGTATTCTAGTGCCTTTGCTCCATAAAGTAGGAAAATATAGCAAAACTGCTTCATTTCCTATTAAACGAGTCAAAACACGCAAAACAACTAGAATAGCCATATTAGCTCGTTAATCACTTAGCAAAGTGCATAAGTCGTATAGAAATCGAGCTAAAACGGGGGATAAATTAGTACAAAATATTACTTATCACACGTAAATCTGTGTGTTATCGTCTTTATTGTTCTTTATTTGTTCTTTCTCGTTTCTGTCATAACAAATTGGTATCAGAGCCTTCGGGTTTCTGGATATCGAGAAAGATGTCGGCTTTGAACGTAAAGATCGATCGCTTTACCGGGAGGAACAGTTTCAGTTTATGGCAGATCAAGATGCGAGCCTTGTTAAAGCAACAAGGGCTGTGGGCCTCGCTTTCAGAGAAGAAGACGGACCCAGTCACCACTGAGATGGCCACGCTGGAGGAGAAGGCACACTCGACGATTATGTTGTGTCTTGCTGATGATATCATCACTGAAGTTGCAGAGGAAACTTCCTCCGCGTCTGGTCTGTGGTTAAAACTAGAGAGTCTGTATATGACGAAGTCTTTAACCAATAAGTTGCTTCTGAAGCAGCGTCTGTTCTGTCTGAGAATGCAGGAAGGTATGCCTCTTCGAGATCATCTAGATCAGTTAAACACAGTTTTACTAGAACTGCGTAATATTGATGTTAAGGTAGACGATGAGGATGCTGCATTGATTCTGTTAGTTTCTTTACCACTGTCGTATGAGAATTTCGTTCAGTCTTTTATTGTTGGTAAAGATATTGTGTCTCTAGAAGAGGTCAGATCGTCTCTTCATAGTAAAGAATTGCGCCATAAGGCGGCTGGTACGGTTACTGATAATCAGGCTGCAGGATTAGTAGCCAGTGGGGGTTATAGACAGGGAAATTCGGGGAAGAAAAAGTATAAGAAGCCATCTTATTCTGGCTCTTCTAGTTCGGCTGGGACTTCTAGTTCCAAGGGTCCTAAACCTACTGATGTTTGTAACTACTGTAAAGAAAAGGGGCATTGGAAATTTGACTGCCCCAAGAAGAAACAACAGAACAAATCTGGTACTGCTGTTGTAGCAAATTCAGATTCCGAGGAAGATGATTACGCTCTAGTTACGGATAGGGTCACACATCACACTGATGTGTGGATTCTAGATTCTGGAGCGTCTTATCATATATGTCCGCGCAAAGAGTGGTTCACAACCTATTAACAAGTAGATGGGGGCACGATTTCTATGGCCAACAGTGCGGTTTGTAGTGTAGTAGGGATCGGCTCAGTCAAGATACGGACACATGATGGTAAATTTTGTACATTGAACGAGGTTAGACATGTTCCACTAATGACGAAGAATCTGATATCCTTAAGTACGCTGGACAGTAAGGGTTTCGGTTTTTAGGGTGAAGGTGGAGTTATGAACGTCTGCAAGGGTCCTAATGTGGTTCTGAGGGGTATCAAGCACGGTACTCTATATTATCTTCAGGGATCTACTCTGTCAGGTTCTGTTGCTGTTGCATCTTCTGATGTTGATAAAGAAGATCTGACTAAGCTGTGGCATATGCGGCTTGGTCATATGAGCGAAAGGGGGATGCAGACTTTGTCTAAAGAAGATCTTCTGTGTGGTCACAAGGTCAAGGATTTGGATTTTTGTGAGCATTGTATTTTTGGGAAGCTACATCGCAGCAAGTTTCCTAAAGCAGTGCATCGGACCAAGGGCACACTTGATTACATCCATTCTGATTGCTGGGGTCCTTTTAAGGTGGAGTCTTTGGGAGGTCGCGGGTATTTTGTGTCAATTATTGATGACTATTCGAGGATGACTTGGATATATCTGATGAAGCACAAAAGTGAAGCTTTCAGTCTGTTTAAGCACTGGAAAACACTAATGGAGAATCAAACCGGGAAGAAGGTCAAGAGGCTGCGAACTGATAACGGTCTGGAGTTTTGCTGGTCTGAGTTCGATGAGTTCTGCAAGAAGGAAGGGATTGCTAGACATCATACAGTCCGAAATACACCTCAGCAAAACGGTGTAGCAGAGCGAATGAATCAGACACTTCTGGAGAGGGTGAGGTGCATGCTCTCTAATGCTGAACTAACAAAGAAATTCTGGGGAGAAGCAGTTAGTACAACATGCTATCTGATAAATAGGGGACCTCACACAAGTCTGAATCTCAAAACTCCTTTTGAGATGTGGTCTGGTAAGCCTGCTAATTATTCTATTTTAAGAGCTTTTGGTAGTACTGCTTATTATCATGTAAATGAGGGTAAGTTAGAACCACGAGCTAGAAAGGGAGTATTTGTGGGTTATGGGGATGGTGTAAAGGGATATCGCATCTGATCTCCATCTAAGGGTAGGGTTATTTTAAGCAGAAATGTTGTTTTTGATGAAAATTCTATGATTAATCCTACTGTGAAGTCTGTTACTGTGTCAGATAGTAGTAGTGTTGATAAACAGGTGGAACAAGAAATCACTCTTGATGAGAGTGAACCACAACACGAAGATCAACAACTACAGTCAGAATCTGAACCATCAGGTTCTTCATTACCAATTCAGAATCAGCCAAGTTTGGCCCGTGAGCGGTCAATCAGGTCCAATTTTGGGAAGCCTCCGAACAAATTTGGTCGTGAAGAAGATAATTTGGTGGGTTTTGCACTTCTGGTTGCTGAGGAGGTGGATCCGGATTCTACTGAACCATCCACCTACAAAGAAGCAGTTATTGGTACTAAGTCTCCCAAATGGCTTGCTGCAATGGGAGACGAGATGGAGTCACTTCTGAAGAATCAGACATGGGAATTAACCAAGAGGCCGAGGGATAGAAAGATTGTTACATGCAAATGGGTTTTCAAGAAAAAGGAAGGGGAAACAGAGGTTGAAGGGGTCAAGTATAAAGCTCGGGTAGTAGCTAAGGGGTTCACGCAAAGAGAGGGGATAGACTACAATGAGATTTTCTCACCAGTGGTCAGACATACTTCTATCAGGGTACTACTAGCGATAGTTGCACATCAGGATCTGAAGCTTGAACAACTAGATGTTAAAATAGCTTTTCTACATGGAGAGTTGGAGGAAGAGATATACATGACTCAGCCAGAGGGTTTCCGGGTTCCTGGAAAAGAAGATTACGTTTGCAGGCTGAAAAAGTCCTTATATGGGCTGAAACAGTCTCCTAGGAAGTGGTACAAGCGGTTTGAAAGTTATATGATGAATATCGGCTATAATAGGTGTCCGTATGATTGCTGTGTATACTACAGTAAGGCTGCGAATGGTTCATTCATCTATCTAGTCCTATATGTCGATGATATACTAAAAGCTGCAGAGAAAAGGTCTGATGTTCAGAAACTGAATGGTCTCTTAAGTACTGAGTTTGAGATGAAAGACTTGGATGCAGCGAAGAAAATTATGGGAATGGAGATCTTCAGGGATAGAAGCAAGAATAAACTTTTCTTATCTCAGAAAGGCTATATTGAGAAGGTGTTGTCAAGATTTGGCATGTCTACAGCTAAATCCATAGATACTCCTAGTGCATCAAATGCACATCTGTCTGTTGCGTTTGCACCTAAGTCAGCTGAAGAAAAGGCATACATGTCTCGGGTTCCTTATGCTAATGCAGTAGGAAGTTTGATGTATGCTATGGTCTGTACTAGACCTGATCTAGCACAGTCTGTCAGTGTGGTGAGTCGATTTATGGGTGATCCAGGAAAAGAACATTGGCAAGCTGTGAAGAGGATCTTTAGGTATCTTAAGGGTACATCTGATGTTGGTCTCATTTATGGAGGTGATGCAGAGTGTTTGGTATCTGGGTATTCTGACTCAGATTATGCTGGAGATGTGGGCAGTAGAAGATCCATAACTGGTTATGTTTTCACTCTTTGTAGTTTGGTTGTCAGTTGGAAGGCTACTTTGCAGCCTACAGTAACGTTGTCTACTACAGAAGCTGAGTTTATGGCGTTGACATCAGCAGCTAAAGAGGGAATATGGTTGAAAGGGTTGATTAATGATCTGGGTCTAGATCAAGATCAAGCTATTGTGTACTGTGACAGTCTCAGTGCAATCTGTCTTGCTAAGGATCAAGTCCATCATGAGAGAACTAAACACATTGATGTCAGGTATCACTTTCTAAGAAATGAGAAGAGGATTAAGGTGAACAAAGTGGGTACTGCTGATAACCCAGCTGATATGTTTACCAAGCCAGTTCCGTAGAACAAGTTCGAACATTGTTTGAACTTGCTAAATATCCGAAGCATCTGATTGCCCTTAGGGGGCAATAACTGAGGGGGAAGGGAGAAGAGTTTCTTCTGGTACATCTGGCATCTATGGGGGTGCATCTGGGACATCTGTCTGGTTGAGAGACACTACAAAACGAACTCGGGAAACTGACAGACAAAATCCGTCAGTAACACCGAAAATCCGTCAGTAATTTCAATAACTGACGAAATTTCCGTCAGTAACGCGCGTCGCTTCAATTGGTAACGAAAAAAACATTTCTGACGGAATTTCCGTCAGTAATTGAACTCCTGACGGCTAACTGACGGAAGTTTCGTCAGTCAAGACAATTAGAAAGTCAAGATTGATTTGACTGTACTGACGGAAATTCCGTCAGTAAAGTCAAGATTGACTTGACTTACTGACGGAAATTCCGTCAGTAAAGTCAAGATTGACTTGACTTACTGACGGAAAATCCGCCAGGACAGTCAAGATTATCTTGACTATACTGACGGATTTTCCATTCCGTCAGTAAGTCAAGTCAATCTTGACTTTACTGACGGAATTTCCGTCAGTACTTAATAGACTAGTGGCTGGATACAGCAGCCTACTGTCCAGCCACAATGCGTTTTTTGCATTGTTTTAAACGGTGAAAATTTCAACAAAACCTGCAATACAGAAAATACATACGTTCACCGCAAAGCGGTAATTCATACTCACATCGACCGCATGGTCGGGAATCAACAAAACTCATTAAAAATAAAGGGGAAGATCGATGGAAATTGGAAAAAGAATTCATTACATAAAATGTTAAACAAATTCATACAACTTTGTTTTTACAAGCTTACAAATTCAACGGGTTCCCTAACTTAGGTAGATGATAAATTACTAACCTAAGGGGGTAACGGAAGCTCCTCCAAAACCGTGCCCGTCGTCCGCGTTGTCATCTCTTGGACGTGGAGGAGGGAAGTTGTTGCACAAGTCTGGGGAAAGAAATCTCATCATAGCCGCTTGCATGGCTGCCATTTGCGCGGCTTGGTGATTCATTTGTTGTTGATTGGCCCGTACTTGTGCTTCAAGGGCAAGTCGGGCGGCTCGCTCATGTGCTCGTTCATTCGCAAGTGCATTCAATTGCTCCTTCATTTGAGTATTCTCATTTGCGAATCGAGTGTAATCTGTAGGATTGTAGGAGAAAGATGCGCGTGCACTTTTGTTGCAAGGTGGATCATACCACACTTCTTTCCCCTTGTCTCCCATCCCGAAGAGCCTCGACTTCTTATCGAATCCGTCTGCAGCTTTGTAGTATGCACGGAATTCGCCTGGGGTCTCGCTAGTTGGCGTTGGCTGACTCATCTCCTCGGTGTAAGCTTCCTGAACCAACTTAAAAAAAATTATATAATTAAAAACATTAAGTAATCAAAACAAAACGAAACTAATAAAAAGTATTAAAATTGGATATAAAAAAAAACTCCTTAGTAATTATTAGACAAACTTACGTTTGTCTTAGCAGCTCTAGGATTAACCCACTCGCCCTTCTTATTTTTTTTTTTGTTTTCTCAAACAACTTGTACGGCGTAGGATCAACCTGAAAGTATTATAAAAACATTAAGTGATATATCGGCAATATTAATCCTTCATAATTAATAATATGCAATTTGTGAAGTAAAAAAAATAAAGGACTTACCAATTCTTTAAACGCATCAGCACAACTCTTCCGGCCTAGAGTATGGGTGCCCAAAGCTTTCTCGCCACCTGACCGTCTATTAACCTTGTTTATGTTAGACTTCTTGGCAAATTCGGGATCGCTTTCGGGCCTATTTATAATGTTTTCCCACCAAGTTTCAGGCACCCAATCCGGCCTATTTTTGTTATACTTGAGGCCATTAACAAGTGAGGTAATCCGCCTCGTGACCTGTTTCTGCCATTCGGGCTTCGGGTCGTAGTTCGGATCGACCGAGTTCACATGATTCTATTTCATCATAAACAAGTTGTTAGTAATTGCTGAAATTGTATAACTACACGTTTTGAAAGTAATAGATAGAACCGTAATAAAATATACCTGAAAGTAATCCCACATCCGCCTACGCTGGTAGTGGCTCGCTTCACTCCATTCGGTGAAGTATTCTCGGCCTATGATACGAATAAAAGACCAAGTAACGTATTGCTTGATCGGCTTGTCGTCCCACCTGAAAAAGATAATAAAAGTTAGCGTAAAAGTGATAATAAAATAAAGTAGCATAGTAATCAAAGTATTCTATATATTAATTAGACACTTACCACTGGCCTATGTCAGGATTGCGAGACAGAATAATCCGGTTACTCTCCTGCCGTGTCGTCGGGATTGCCACGTGCTCTTGCTCTTGCTCCTGCTCGTGCTTCTGAAAGGCAGCATCCTCCTCGTTCCGCTCATCATCAGCACGACGAGAACGACTAGTGCTACATACCTATGATTCTTCTGATAAACCCACCTGCCATAAGTAAAAGCTATATACAATGAAAATTGTTAGGTAGTTCAATATATAAAAACCGTGAGCAAACTTTTTGAATTACAATGCAAAGTTTCAAATTTGATTATAATTGTATTTTGACAAATAGATTACAATTAACTAGTGACCCTCACTATCACTATCACTATCACTACAAATCAACAAACTTTCATCATCTGAAAAAAGTATTCCGACTTCTTCCTCATCTTCCTCATTTTGTACTAGTTGAATTTCTTCATCTTCATCATCTTTTTCTTTTTCTTCATCACCGATGTCCTTGTCATACTCCCCTTCACCCCTTTCAACAACCACTTCATATTCATCCTCACTTTGTGTCTCTTCCACCAAAATTGGTGAAATTGACTGACTATTGACAACCACATCTTCTTGGAAGACAATTTCGTCAACAGGAGCATCAACATGCGATCGTGCCTTGATTTTAAAAACCGCGGACCATTGATTATCTTTCTTAGTGGTCGGATAAGGAGCATAACACACTTGATCCACTTGAAAAGCTGCCACGAATGGGTTATGTCCACGAAGTTTCTTTTTTAAGTTTACATCGACAAGTCCGTATACCTTATGGATACTACCTCCTTGTGGGGAATTATCAAACCAATCACATTTAAACAATATGGCTTTATAAATTCTGTGCTCGGTATAATAAGAAAGCTCAACTACTTCATTAAGGGTTCCGTAGTAGTCCAACCCTTCAGTAGAACTCACACAAACCCCATTGCTTATAGTAGCTTTCGGAACATCAACTCCCTCTTTAAAAGCACGAAATTTATAGCCATTGATCGAATATCTTCTCCATGTCCTCACCCAGTTACTTGGACCCCCTGCTAGAGCTATTATTAAAGGATCCTTCAATCTATAAGCCTATATATCAATAAAACAATATATTAATTATATTAAGATGTTATATTCTCAATATTAATTATTAGTTAATAAGAAATTGAAATGTGATCTTACTTCATTTCCCAACCATTTTGAAAAACTTTTGTCATGTTTGCTCTAAACATCATCATAAGACGTGACATCAGGATATGTGAGTTTGATGTACGTCTCAAATTCCCTAATAATAAGACGTGACATCAAGACATGTTTTAATTAGTAATGTATGTTTTAACTATAATGAATTAATTTTATTACGAAAAGTTATTTTTTGTGTAATAATGAATCAACAACTTACTTTTCATAAGTCTGTAAAAATTGCCCACAGTTTCTTAGCACATAAAAATGAGCTTCTTCAAACTCTTTTTCATTTAAGTACCTCGTTATACATTTCCCGGTAGTATTTCCCAAATCACTACTACAAAAACAGGCTATGACAACGGTTAAAAACCGTTGTAATATTAAAAAGCGGACGTTGTTAAAGCATCCGTTGTTAAAGGTTTTAACAACGGTTCCGATTTAATGAAATTACCGTTGTTAATAGTTTTAACAACGGTACAAAGTCGTTGTTATTACTAGATAACTGTTGTTAAAACGTGTGAATAATTATGGTGGGAAAGATACGAAAACGGTTCTCTTAAATAAAACCGTTGTTAAAGATATGATTAGTTTTGGTGGGAAATATTATAACAACGCTATTGTTTTTCAAACCCGTTGTGAATATAGTTAATTACAACGGAGTATTTTAAACAAGCCGTTGTGGAAAGCTTTAATAACAACAGGTATATCAGAGTACACCGTTGTTAAAACGTGTGAATAGTTTTGGTGGGAAATATATTACAACGCTTTTAATGAATTTTGAAAAACCGTTATTATTTTTATTATTGTTTTTGAAAAAATTGTAATTTGTTCCCCTGCCAGTGAAAATCCTGCATAAATTAGCAGCAGTAGCAGCAACACGCATAAACCAATTTCAGAAGCAGCAAAATGATGTATCTATATATAAATCAGAGCAATTCATGTACAGAGCAATTCATGTACAGCAGCAGCAAAATGATATATACAACCAAAATGATCTCTTTCAGAGCAATTCATACTTACAACTTGCTCTAATGACTTCTACAAATTAAAGTTCCCTATCTGCTTCCAAAATAATCTAAGTTTCATTTATTCTTTCTTACCATAATGTTCAAGGAGGTATTTGCCCCACAAGTCCCTTACCTCGTCTATATTGTGCTTAGTGTACTCAGGGACATGTGGCGTGTTGAGTAAATACTGCGGATAAAACAAATAAAAGACATCGATCAGTAGGGTAACAACAGTATAGGCATACATAATTAGCAACATCGATCATATATATATAGCAGAAAAGATATCAGCTCTAATGAAAAAAAGTAAATAATAGCTACATTAAACTACTAACTCTTTCTGGAATGTTGATATATCTTCGCCTAATAATCTCCAACATGAAACGACAAACGTAGTATCCACATTGTATGCTATCCGGCTGTTTAGGGACCTATTATTACATAATAAACGAAGAGACGAGAAGGCAATTACCAATTAGTTTAATGCGTAATTAAAAAAGACAGATGTATATGCGTAATTAGTTTAATGCACTTAATTATTAAGGTATTGTATTTGCGCGTACGTACCCCTGTTATCGTAATAAAAGTAGGGCCATCATCAGAATATTCTGTCGGTTGATCGCCGGTTGCTCTTTTCTTCTCAAAGGCCCTTTAAAAAAGGAAAGAGGCCGAAAGTCACATAAACTTACTTAATAATAATAAATGAAACTTAATATTATGTGCCAAATCATCAGTATTATAAACTTACTTAATAATCAACTTCTTAAAGGTCTCGGATGGTTGTCTATGCAAAGAGTCCAACCAAAATACTTTCTTCTTGGTCGGATTGATCGCTGCTAGCACCCAATGTCTCCTAGATCGAGAGACACATCATTATTAACAAGCACAACATGCATCATAACCAAACATATAAAAATGCAATTGTATTTGGAATCGTAATATTAATTATATATTACCCGACTTCATTATAAGGGGCAAAAATGAGCTTATTGTTTTTCGCCAATTCCGCAGCAATATAATCTACACGTTCTTCATACGAAAACATCCCGATATGCATAGATAAAACATTTGGGCACAGGAATCCGTATTGAGCAAGTGGATTATTGGTCTCGGGGATCACAACCGAGTTCAAGTACCTACATGACGGTTTTAATTCCGATATTAAAAACACTATATCTTAGTCAGAATATTAGAATACTGCATGATTTAATTTATTAAGAAACTTACTTCATCCAAACATATAGGTGTTGGACATCAATCTCGTCAAGGCCAGCCCAAATGGCTAGAATTTCCCATGACAGAATTGCTTGACGTTCTACCCCTACAATATCATCCTTGAGCGGAATAATTATTAATTGCTCGCTTGCTATGCGATCACCAGCCTCCTTATAAAGGTCCATCATCGTCATTGTTCGTACTTTTTCCATGTAAACGTTCCCATGATATTTAGTACGGGATAGACTCCTGACCTCTTTCAGCTTGGGGAAATGATGCGGTGTGCTACCTTTCACAACCTACATGTGGCTAACTAAATTAAGTTGCTCTTTCAATGATGAGGCGATAGTAGAACTTAAAATATAAAGAGAGTTGATTAAATACCTCATCAAGTTGTTGTTTTGACGAGGTAGTAGAAAGATTATTGTCTATCGAGTTAGACTTATCCATGTTTTTTGTTACCTACAAAACAAAAATATAACATATAAATTTCACTATTTATGAAGGTGATGAACAAAGACAAAAGGCTGGTTAAATTAGATGTATTTTTCTAACCCCGGCTACATTCTGTTGAATTTTTTGATCACGAGGCAGGAAAATGTGGCTATTAGGCCATTGGACAAAACAGTTAACCGCATCTGCCAGAATTAGAAGTTCGTCACGGACTGGGACGGGCAGTTTACGGGTTTCACAGCCCTTCGCGACTACCGTTATCTCCACTTTTGCATGATTCGGCAAGAGTGGTACGCCATGAACCAAGATGGTTTCCGCTGAGTCATTGGGATTTGGGTATATGATGAATAACCCCGGGCAACACGAACCACATCCTTGGATGAAGGGTCGGTGAGCATAACTACCCGCTTGTTTTTGGCCTGAAGATTACACATTATTTACTAAATACCAAAATATAATAGATATCATAAATGATCTATATTGAGTATATAATGTAAAGTTAGTTACAAGTATTTATTGTTGGTGGGTAGGCTATTATACTTGAACATGTCCAGACCAGATTTAGCACTGACAGCATATACTAACTTCTTATATTCTACATACCTCCTTATTGTCACCCGTCTTCTCAGCCGGCTCCTCAAGTTGCGTCCCCTTTTCAGAGTTATTTACCTTATAAAATTAATTAACCAATCAAAGGCATGCAATGGCTGCTGGAAAGAACAAATGCAGAGGTTCAAAATGGTTAAGTCGTATTTACCTTATCGGCTTGAGGTATCAAAACCTCAGCAGCATTAGGTACCTCACCCGTCTCCTCAAGTTGCGTCCCCTTTTCCGACTCATTTACCTAATAAAATAAACCAATCAAAGGCATGGCTGCTGGAAAGAACAAATGCAGGAAAAAAAAAAGTCATATTTACCTTATCGGCTTGAGGTATTAAAACCTCGACAGCAGTAGGTACCTCACCCATCTTCTCATCCGTCTCCTCATGTATTGGCAAGGTAGTAGTGTCTGCCTCTTGACAAATCTGTTGCACTACCTCACCCTTTTTAATGACATTCTCCATCATCTTCAATTCTTCTTCGGAAGGCTTGCCTCCAGAATTCATCTTCAGTATCACGGAGGCCAATAACTGAACCTGCACGCCCAAAATGTAGAATCAGCATTTTGTTTAAACAATAACATGTGAATTTTAAATGACAATAACAAATGGTACCATGTCAGCCTTCCCCTTGTTTTTCTTCTTCTTGTTCGAGCTTGTTGTCCCATAATATTTCGTGACTCCGACATGTAATGGGACGCCCCTCAATCGACCTGGATGCTCGGGACGGCCGATCGCTCTAGCAAGAACGTCGTCACGACCACTCGGAGTGAATTTCCCTTCCGCAACCTCCTTCAGAACATTCTCCTATAATATATTAAATAAACTTAATTTAATTTTTGTTACTAAAATAAATAGATAGTTAGACATACAAGAATTGAACAATAAAGTTATTAAAAACCCGTCTTAATAAAAATAATACTTACTATGTTGGCCAAGACTTCCTGATCATATTCGTTACATGTTCGGGATCCTTTAGGCGTGTGCCCTTCTTTATAAGTTACGTGCCGATTCAAGTCGGTCACACCTCTTTGACACCTACACATTAACTCAAAAATAATATATGTATACATGTATATCAAGTCCAAGTATGATTAAAAAAATCTAATATATAGATGCTACTTACGAGATTTTCTTCTATCAATCTGTAACCGCCTCGAGAACCATAATATACCCCCCGCTTCTGTGAGATGTTAGCACGATTTCTGGCGCTGACGCTCTTCAAATCATATAAAATCGCAAGTAGATGAGACAATTAGAAAATTATAGATACAAGTAGAGTTTTAGAAAAATGTAACCTGAAACTTTTAGAAAAATGTAACCTTAAGTAGAGTTTTACAAAAATGTAAACATATGACATGGATACTTAACCTGAAACTTTTCAGTAGCTCGTTTCGCCTTATAATTATCCCATTGTTGCTGAGTGATGTTGGGGTACTTTGTCGGTGGGCTCTTATGCATCTGCCCCGTCTCCTTGTCGACATACAAGTGTAGTTTGGCAAGGTCACTGCCTTAAGACTGCCGCTGCCTTACGTAATAGATACTTATCATGGCAGTCGGGAATATCGAAAGCTTCCTGCATCATCATCATATATACTAATAAGCGGCTGTCTAATATCATCAATTTATACGAACCTTTATACATCTTCCTGCCTTATGTAATAGTAACTTATGCAAAATAAAATGGTGTTTAGCTAAAGATATTATCATACCTTTATACGTTTCAAGAGTAAGTTCTGCAATGCAGGATTTATATTCCTAAAATCATCTAAATCAATAGGCGCAAACAGTTTGGTTGTAACTCCAATCCAAGTGGATAAATGGCAAGCATTTGGACCAGTAGGAACACCTTTCACACTCCATTTTATTTCCATCGGCGTTTTTGCCGCTATAGCTGCAAGGGCTGCAGAGCACTTCGAAGCACCCCTCTCACCAGGCTTATCCCCCTTATCATTGTTTTCTACTCTTTTCCGTTTTTCACCCGTGATAATCCTAAGACACTAAGACCTTCAAAAGAAATGAAATAGTAACGGAACAGAGTCATGCATACAGCGATTCTAAAACCCTAAGACCTTAAAAGGAATGAAATAGTAACTGAACAAATAAAGAGTCATACAGAGATTCTAAAACTCTAAAAACTTAGAAAGGAATGATAAAGAGAACGATAAATAGAAAATGAAAACAAAAAGATGAACTTCAATCTTAAAACCCTAAAGACGAAATACAAAAATTACCTGATAAAGAAAATGAGAACAGGGTGATGATAAAGAGAACGAGCAGGATGATGATCACGAGTACGAGGAGGATGATGATGATAATAAACAAAAAGATTTGTGTTGTAAACGAGGATGATTGTAAACGAGGAGGATGATGATGATGATAATGTACGTGTGTTTAATTTACTCTATAGGATTGTGAATTATTTTTTATTAAGAGAAACTAAAGGGTTTATTAAGAGAAACTATTGACAACGGTTATCCTACAAACCACCGTTGTTATAGAGTAATGACAACGGTTAAAGCACACCCGTTGTAGAATGTAATAACACTAAGACAACGGTTTATTTATTATGACCCGTTGTTGAAAGTAATAACAACGGTGGTATTCTAAAACACCGTTTTTATAGATTATGTATATTTTTTTTAATTTTTCAGATACGCGCGCGCGGTATTTAAATTTGAGGCACGAAATAAATTCATTAACTTTGCTCTAAATTAATTTATTTAACTTTGCTCTAAATTTAATTTAATTTATTTTACTTTGCTCTAAATTTTATATTATAGGCGTAAGTTACGTTTAATTATTAGCTCGGATAGGGTTTGGCCTGGGAATCAATTCCAATCGGGTTAGATTCGGCGGGTTTGTAATTAATAACTTTATCGATCGGGTTAGTTATTATTATTAGTTTGGTTCAATTCGGGTCGAAGCGAGGGTCCTTTCGGCTTTCAATTCGTGTCTGTTTCGGGAATAATTATAATTGGGCGGGTCGTCGATAATTTCCGGGTCAAGCGGATGTGGTATATATATATCGAGTCTAGTGATTCTCGAATCGGGTCATTTTCTTTTTAATTAAGGACCTGGTTATTATAATCATGCATCACTAGTTAACCTGAAACTGATCGGGTGGCCAGTTACAAATCGGGCAATCCACTATCTAGAGCTAGTAGCTACGTACTTCAGGTCGATCGCTTTTGGGCCGGGTCAGGGGCACGTGTCATTAACCTCGTATGTACTACTTTGCAATAATATTGATGATAATATTGATGATATATATATAATAATTAATGATGATGACTTCCGGATCATTAACCTCGTACTACTTTGCAATAATAACAGATTCATCAATGCACATGCAAGTATTATATATACACGTCAATGTTTCCCAAATTAAATAATGATTTGGGGTCGATCGACTTCGTTCAAGTACGCTAAAAGGGACGGATATATTGATGCATATATATATATATATATATATATATATATATATATATATATATATATATATATATATATATATATATATATATGTGCTCAAATTAATTAAAAAGGACGGTTTATTGCTTTTTTACCACCTATATATAATATATATATATTATTGTATGTGTATGTATGTACATACGTTTTATCAACAAATAAATAAATGGTTAATAATAATAATAGGCCATATTCCGATCAGGAAGTTAGATTCGTAGGGTATGTAACTTTACCGGGTTAGTTTAATTGGGTGAGGGAGCAGCGAGCGAGGGCCGTGTATGTCCTTTTGGCTTTCGTGTCTGTTTATTCGTGTGTCTGTTCATTTAATTTAATTTAATTCGATCATTTAAATGTTAATATATATGCTAGCGGAATCGCTGTATGCATGACTCTGTTCCGTTACTATTTCATTTCTTTTGAAGGTCATAGTGTCTTAGGATTATCATGGGTGAAAAACGGAAAAGAGTAGAAAACAATGATAAGGGGGATAAGCCTGGTGAGAGGGGTGCTTCGAAGTGCTCTGCAGCCCTTGCAGCTATAGCCGTTTTTGCATCACAAACCTGAAACTGTCCGACCAAAAATTAATTAGCTAGTATCGGGTCATTTAATTTAATTCGATAGAAATCTTTATTTATTATCCGCGTGATGATTATTAAGTATCATTTTCGGGTCGGATCACTTTTAATTATTAAGTATCATTATTAGTATACGTGTGTTACTTCAAAATAACCCTAAACCCTAAACCCTAAACCCTAAAACCTAAACCCTAAACCCTAAACCCTAAACCCTAAACCCTAAACCCTAAACCCTAAACCCTAAACCCTAAACCCTAAACCCTTTTTTATATACTTCTATATATATATATCCTAGATTTTATTGAACATCAATTCAAACACTTTAAACATCAAAATATTGAACATCAATTCAAACACTTTAAACAACATTCTTTCTCATTGATTTCATTAGGAATAACCTAGATTTTATATTAAAGTACATTACATTCATCCGACATCAAATAAATAAAGATGTTAAATAATCCGGAACAATTCCGGTTAAGAGTAAAAAGCTTTTCTCACACTGCCACCAACAATCCGGAACAATATTGATTATACTGATGACTTCCGGATCATTAACCTCGTATTTTGCAATAACAGATTCAATGCCTGCAAGTACACGTCTTGCATGTGGAGATAAGGTAGGACGGGTACAGCTCAACATATCTCTTGCGGCATCCAACCTGCGAGTATAAGGGCGACGTGGGTAGCCAGAGGACGATGATGATGACGACGCTTGGTTGACAAGTCCGACTGCTTCACGCCTCTTAATCCAATAATCCCTTCGATGTTCAATGGATCCTTTAATCAATGGGTGATGATCAGCGGGAACTACGGCAAGAGCCTCCTCCTCACCTGCAATCAAATTTGTAAGGGTCGTCTCATCGTTGGGAATGTTAACTGCTGCCATTGATGATGTTAATTTTTGGAGTAATTAATTAGGGTTATGTAATATTTAAAGGAGGGGCTTTGAGGCTGTATTTATAGAGGGGTTATGCTGCCATTGATAATGTTCAATGGATGCTTTAATCAATGCTGGTTCTGCTGTTTTTTATTCACGAGTTTGGACTGCAATATCTTTTAATTAAAAATAATAATATTGAGCAATAACAACGGGTATTGGTTAAAAACCCGTTGTTATTACTTTCCACAACGGTTTTCGTGACCACAACCGTTGTGATAAAGTAATGACATCGGTTCATCATAGCCGTTGTGATAGAGAAATAACAACGGTTATTGGTTAAAAACCCGTTGTTATTACTAACCACAACGGGCCTTTGTTTATAACCGTTGTGGACAGTTACTGCATATTGCAGTAAGTGCATTGACTACATAGGAAATGTAACGTACTGCATATTCACACATTTACTCAATCAATAACGTACTGCATGCATGTGAATGTATAGTCGTTTTGGGATTTGTAAATGCATGTGAATCAATGCCTTCATGTGAACCAATGCATGCATGTGAATAAATAACTCCAATAAATAACTCTCTATAAATACAGCCTCAATACAAGCAGGTTATCAACCACATATACAAAATTCCCAACTCTAATCAATAACATATTTGCTAAACCATACAAAATTTCCCAGCCTCAATACTAACATCAACCATACAAAATGTCTGGAACTTTTACTAAACCATATGCTTGCATCATGAAAGAAATGCCTTCTCATATTGAGGGTGGCTACGTTGTGTGTAAAAGCTACAAAAAACTCCGTGATACGCTTATTCGAAATGGCTACTTAATCAGGAAGATGTGGCCAAATTATCATCGCAGGTACTTTACAGGGGAACTCGTTTTCGAGTTTGGGATGTCGGATGCTCATCGTGCGTCCGCATTCAAACTGGCAAGAATGTTTGACAAGGCCGGGCATGGGCGAAAAGATTTTATTGAGAGCACGGACCACCAGCCTGGGCCATATCTATGGGTGGCTTCCGAACATGACCGTTACCGTTGGCCAAATGGGGTCGACCTCGTTGAAGTGACCCAGGTAGAGCAGTGGGAAGGGTTGGCTCTGGCCGAGGCTGACCCGATTGATGCATATGCTCTAGCGGTGGCAGCTATCCGGGAGATTTACCCGGACTCAATTTAATTTGTTGTTGTTGTTTGGTTGTAGTTGTTTGGTTGTTTGTTGTTGTTTTGGCGCCATTTGTGTGTGGCGCCGTTTGAACTTATTATTTAATAATATTAATGTTGATACGTTAATTTTTTTTTGACTTAAGTTTAGAAGTAATTAAACTAATTCAATTCAAAGCTATTCAATCGATAAAGCAAAATTAGAATTGAATGACATTCAGGAAATGACATTCAGGAAATGACATTCACAAATTTGCTAATAAACGACATTGAATTGGTGAAAATAATAAACGACATTCAGGAAATGACATTCACAAATTCACAAATTCACAAATTCAAGAAATAGTTCACAAATTCACAAATTCAAAAATAATAAGGGAGATGATGACAGAAAAATGATCGCTTTGTGATAGAGTTTTTGTGTTGCAGTACAGTCGTATTATTAGTGTTGTGTGTTTTCTATCTACAAATATTGACAACGGTTATCATAAACAAACCGTTGTGATAGAGTAATGACTACGGTTATAGTAGTCTACCCGTTGTAATTAGTAAACACTATGACAACGGTTTATGGTTAATAACCGTTGTTATTACTAACCACAACGGGTATATTTACAACAACCGTTGTTGTTGCTTACCTTTATTTTTTTTTAATTATAATTATAAGAGACAGCAATATCATAAGTACTATACACTGCAATAATAATCAGCAGAAACCAACAAAGACAGCAATATCATAAGCACTATACACTGCAATATCAGCAGAAACCAAAACATGGAGACTGTATAATGAATGACCAAAAGCTAAATAATTTGGGAATCTTCAACAATGACCAAAGCTAACAAAAACTAAAGACAATACCACCTCAGGATCGGGGACGTTTCTTGCCCGACATAGTTTCTTCGTTAACCCAAATACCTTCACCATGATCATCACGCATATAGATGCTTTCAATGTTATCATGATCAGTGTCAACATTGTCGAAATAAGATACAGTGGAAGAGTGATCCATTCCCTCAAACACGACATCCTGATCATTATCCCCACCATTATCGGGTGCACCCCGTCTACTCCTTATAGATAGTACAACAGACCACTTCTTATCCATAGGATCGGTGACATAGAACACTTGTTTAGCTTGGGATGCCATTATGAAAGGATCATCCTTATTATTGCCAACCTTATCCAAATTGACCAACGTAAATCCCATTTTATCCTTTCGAACACAATTGTTGTTGTTATCAACCCAGTTACATCGAAACAGAGGTATTGTGAAATCAATGTAATCTAATACCAATATTTCTTGAATAACACCATAATAAAGGCATTTTCCCCAAATAGGTTTTTTATCTTTTGAAGTAGCAAAGTGCATTGCCTCAAATTCAGAACTCACACCACTATTTTGCATTGTGCTCAACTCATCTTGCTCGCGGGTGTAAAAAGTATAACCATTAATAGCAAAACCGCTGAAAAAAGTGGCCCTGGCATTTGGACCTAACCCAAGACGTAGTAACCTAGGAGAGATGTCATCACCATACAAATTCTTATACTCCAAGACAACATTCCTAAACCACTCTCCAAATGTCTTCTTATGCTCGTTTGCAATCCACATCTCGCTCTTGTTTGGGTGATCGTATTTGAGCTCATCTTTGTGTTGTTGAATATAAGGTTGCACCTCATCTTCGTTGTTTAGCACATACGTATGTGCTAAATGTAACATGTCACGTGCCACAATTTTTTCAACCCGGCCCCTAATACCTTTTCCGGTCATCCAGTCACTATGACGATTCTTTGGAACGCCAATTAACTCTTCAGGGGAGAGATGAGCGTAACAATATGCAAGAGCTTAGTCTAATATAGCACGTTCATCAATACAACCTTCTGGACGATACCGATTAGATGTATAGTCCTTGTAGACTTTCATCAATCTTTCCAAAGGATACTGGTATCTCAAGTACACGGGCCCAAGGTACAAAATCTCCCTAACCAAGTGAGTGGTCAGGTGAATCATGATAGTGAAGAAAGAGGGTGGAAAATACATTTCAAAATGACAAAGAGAGGTGACAACGAGGTCCTGCAATGAATCCGCATCATCGGGATCGATGACTTTATCGCATATGGACTGGAAGAAGAGACAGAATCTGGTAATAGCATATCGTACCTTTTCAGGTAAAATGGAGCGAATAGCCACGGATAGTAATTGTTGCATCAAAGTGTGGCAATCATGTGACTTTAACCCGGTGAGTTTTAGATCTTGCATCGACACAAGGCTTTTGATGTTGGACGAATAACCATGTGGCACTTTAATTCCATTCAAGCATGCACAAAACTCTTTTTTCTCATTCCGTGAAAGGGTATAAGCTGCTGGCGGTAAAAATGTACCATTACCTCTCTTCTGTGGTGCCAACTCTAGCCTAATACCCATCATTTGCATATCTTCCCTAGCTGCGGCGTTATCCTTTGTTTTACCGGGAACATTCAGGAGGGTATTGATAATATTATCACAGACATTTTTCTAAATGTGCATGAAATCGAGGCAATGCCTGACCTCCAGGTCAGACCAATATGGAAGTTTATCAAAAAAAAATGGATCTTTTCTTATACTCACGAGTAGACAATTTAGAGTCGTTCTTCTTCCCATATTTTATCTCAATATGCTTTACTTTCTGATAAACTTCATGCCCACTCAAAATTCTAGGAGGTTGACGATGTTCTTGACGTCCATTAAATGCTTTCTGCTGCTTGCGATAACAATGGTCAGGATCCAAGCCCCTCCTATTTCCCAAATACACATACTTATGAGAACACTTCAAGTATTCAGACTCGATATCCTCCCCACACAATGGACATGCCTCTTTCCCATGCACCGTATGCCCAGAAAGGTCGCCATAAGCCGGATAGTCGGTTATTGTACACAATAACATCGCTCTCAAATTGAAAGTTTCATTCCTATATGCATCAAATACTTCTATCCCACTATCCCACAAAATTCGCAAATCATCTAAAAGAGGTTCCAAATAGACATCTATATTATTTCCAGGTTGTTTAGGGCCGGAAATTAACAACGACAACATCAAGTACTTTCTTTTCATGCACACATATGGAGGTAAGTTGTATATTGCCAACACTACTGGCCAAGTACTATGTTGGGTACTCATGTTTCCATGTGGGTTCATTCCATCAGTGGACAGCGCTAGACGTAAGTTTCTAGGTTCAATGCCGAACTCGGGATACTTAGCGTCGAACGATTTCCATTGCATACCATCTGCCGGGTGTCTTAGCTTCCCATCATTTATTCTTCCAGTTTCATGCCAAGTTAACATTTTTGAATCATTGCTATTCGCAAACATCCTTATGAATCTTGGTATCACTGGAAAATACCATAACACCTTAGCCGGGATCCCTTCCTTATCCTTATAACGCCACTCAAAACAAACCGGACAATTGGTTAAGTTTTGATATAATTTTCGATACAATACGCAATCATTTGGACATGCATGTATTTTCTCATATTTCATACCCACCCCTCTAATTAGTTTTTTAGCCTCATATGTCTTAACGGGAAGAACATTACCATCTGGAAGCATGTCGTTTATCAAGGCTAATAAACTAGTGAAACATGTGTCACTAACCCCATTTGCCCCCTTGATATTATACAACTTCACCACAGCCGACATCTTTGTGTACTTACAACCAGGGTACAGAGGCGCTTCAGACTCACACAACTTCTCATACATGTTGTCAAGGTCATCCAAATTAATGTTTTCATCTTCAAAAGCATTTGATTCATCATCTTTTTCTTCATTATCTGTAGACCCAACATTCAACTCGTCTGCTTCCAACTCAACATACTCGGCAAACTCGGGATCATCAGTTATCCTTTCGTATACCTCAAGATCATCTTCTTCAAAATTATTATCTTCCTCTAATGATTCCCCATGAAAAATCCAACGGGTATAGGATCGACTAAAACTATACTTTTCTAGGTGAATTTTAACGTCCGGAATAGCCATATACCTAATATTACCACATCTTTCACAAGGGCATGGAATACTAGAAGAACCATTCAAATTGTTCGCAACGACTTCATAAAATTCAGCTAAACCATCCTTATAGTTTGGGTCACTCATATTCGCAGCATTCATCCAAGTTCGAGTCATTTATCTACATTCGTAGTATATATAGTAAGCCAAGTAATTCAGAAAATCCAACTAATTAAAACTAATTCAATAATAAGCCAACTAATTCAGAAAATGCAATGTATAAGGCAACTAATTCACAAATAAACGAAATTCAGGAAATCAATAAAGAAAAATTATTAGAATACCTGATTAATAAGAAATAGCAGACGGAGATGATGACAAAGAGACGATCAGGAAATCAATAAATTATTAGTGTTTGTGGTTTTGTGATGCAGTATAATCGCTTTGTGTTTGTGTTTTTGTGTTGCAGTACAGTATTATTAGTGTTGTGTGTATTTTTCATCTTTATTAACAAATATTGACAACGGTTATTATTCATAGTAACCCGTTGTTATTAAATTACTTATTTACAACGGTTAAAAAAGTTATACCCGTTGTTACAACTAACAACAACGTACAACAAAATCATATCCGTTGTTATTAATTTACGCCAAAATTTGCGCCAAATTAATAACACATTATAACAACGGGTTTATTCATGCCCGTTGTTATTACTTTTCCTTATTTCGCGCCAAATAAATAACAACGGATATAAAATAAACTGTTGTTATTAGTAGATTTATTTACAACGGTGATGTTAGTTCACCCCGTTGTTAAAACTAATAACAACGTTTGAAAAACTAATACCGTTGTTATTAGGTTTAATAAAATTCCGCGGAAAAATAATTATCCATTCCACAACGGTTTTTCTTTATTTTCGTGAGTATGCGTTGTTGATGGGGCGTTGTTATTGCATGAATTTGTAGTAGTGAGTCATCATTGAACAACTCGGGTATATTTGAATCTAGTTGGTTATCGGAATTCACACCAACCTCCAAGTCCTTCGCTTTTGTGTCAATGTGATCTTCAAAATATAGGGAACAAAAATTAGAAATTTCATCTGACAAAAAAGCGTTGCATATGGAACCCTCGACCCGAGCTTTGTTGCCAACCTTCTTTTTCAAATGATTAAGGAACCTCTCAAATGGATACATCCATCGATATTGGACAGGTCCTCCAACTTTCACTTCATAAGGTAAGTGAATTCGGCAGCAATTCATTAATGAGGAAAAAATTCGGCAGCAATTCCCCTTTGTTTTCTAAATGCACAATGTTGAATAAATATTTACTCAACATATGCATTCAGAAAACATTAAAGGAATTGTTACCGAACTCTTTCCTCATTAATAAATTACAAGTTATGTGTTTACTACCTAAGTGACTTCAAACGTAGAAAGACAGTCCCAAAATGGGGACTATTCAAAAATTACTCCTAACGAGTAATTTTTGAACGGGTACTAAGTCAATATCAACACATGTAATAATTTTAACATACAAAACACATGTAATAACTAGCTACTAACAACAACACAAATTTTATTATCAAATGATTAAGACGCAGGGCGAAATTATATTAACAACAACCAAAATTTCATTATCAAAAACAATAATGGCTACTATCCTACGTCAATTAAAGACAAACAAATAATTAAGACGGAAGGCGAAATTAAATTAACAACAAAAATTTCATTAACAAAAAAAATAATGGCTATTATCCTACGTCAATTAAAGACAAACAAATGATTAAGACGGAGGGCGAAATTAAAATAAAGGTAAATATATTACCTAAGAATGAAAATAAACAAACACTTTCCGACAAGATGCGGCGGCGACAAGTAGCTAGTGGTGGTCGACGGTCGGAGGTAGCTAGTGGTGGTCGTCGGATCTACAACAAACAACTAATAAGCAACATATAAATTAACAAAAGGAGAAAAGAGAGAGAATGAAATAGTTAATTAAACTTACCAATGATGTGGTGGTCGGAAAGTGGTAGCCG
>JAIUZE010002003.1:0-40075 GCA_022085475.1 Heliosperma pusillum | reverse complement strand
ATCATTATCAATTTCTAACCCACACTCAACCTATTTGCATGTTAATTAAATAAGAAGGAAAATCACCCTTTGGGGCCTTGTCATGACCGGCCAAATGCTCATAAATAGAGCATTTGTTGCTCATTTTTCCTCATGACTTGATTCTTCTTTTATTCACATCTTCTCACTAAAATATCTCCTACATCTCTCTAAACTCACATGCAAACTAATATTCTCTTAGTATTACTAGAGTAGTAATACAATAATATTAGTAGTATTTATCATACTTATTATCTAGTTAACAATAAGGTAAGATTATTTCGGTTTAATCTTGGGTGCAACAAGAAGGAGACCTTCTACTATGGAGGTTGTTTTATGGAGGATCATCCACTAATTTCATGCTCAAGAACAATAATAAGGAGTTCTTATTGTGCCCATATTGAACCGAAAATACCCCATGTAAGGATGTTTTCGTCTTATCTTTTCTTTTATGCTTTTATATTTGCATGCATGATAACTAGATCCTAAATCATTAAGTTAATGTAATTTAATAAACTAATTAGAGGATTCTAATTAAAGGTCTAGGACTTTCAGGTTGGTGTTGAGGTTGGTGTTGGTGTTGGTAAGGTTGATTGAAGTTAGGTTGAAATAGAGGTCTCTGGTTTTGAAAACCAGGTGGATTATAGGGCTTCTGGTGATGTGGTATGAATGGTTGTTGAATCTGATGGTAGGGATTCGGAATGTTGGTGCTTCTGTAGGACAAAAGAGGATGGTTCTTTGTGTTCTCATTATAGAAGTTTAAGAAAGCATTGCTCTGCCTGTATGCTTGGTAGGCATTGACTTGCTCTAGCGAACTCCTACATTCTTGAAAACTGTGTCCTCCAACCCCACATGTCTCACATACCACTACGTGGTTAGTGGCGTTAACATGTTGCTTGGATTGGGAAGAGCTTCCTACTTGTTGCTGCAGAAGGGCTAATTGGGCTTCCAGGAGTGCTACTTTGCTTGAATCTTCCTGCTTGGTTTTGAGCGGCATAGCACGTGAGTTGCTATACTGAGAGTCGTGAATTGCCATTGACTCGATAGTTGCACTAGCTATTTCTACATCGATCTGATCGAAACAACCATTGTTAGCGGAGTCGAGGATACGACGCGATTCGCCACAACAACCGTTGTAGAAGGTGATAGCTAAGAACCATGAATCAAGGCCATGATGAGGGTATTCTCTTTGTAATTCTTTGTACCTTTCCCATGCCTCATAAAGGCTTTCATCGCCTCTCTGACGGAATCCAGAGATTTGACTCCGTAAGTGAGGTGGTCGTTATACACCAAAAATAAAACCTAAGTCAACTAACTAAGAAGATAGCGGAAGTAGGGTCGATCTCCACAGGGAGGAAACTAATTAACTGAAATCTAATTCTGCCAGTAACAATCTATGGGGGTTTGAAAAGGTTTAAACTAAACTAAAAAAGATTAAAAGAAGAGAAGTAAAAGATAGAGATAAATAAGAAATAAATCAGATAAGAGAGAAATATGCTAGGATTCGGTCTACTGCAGTATCGGCACCTATGGGTCAACTAAGTCAGTCAATCTATCAATGAGAAGGGCAATGGTTTTCTCCTCTCGGTCTCAAACCACCCTAGGGATTTTCCTAATTAACTCTCGTCCTCTTAGGAGTCACCTATCAATTCTAAACAAGTCTTCCCTTCCAATCTCTCGATCCAGGTCGGGGTTAACTACCTAGCCTATTCTCCTGCGTATACTCATTCGACTAAACCTCAATTAAATCGCAAAGATCGATTCTCATATTCAAGACTAACCAAACTAATCTATCCTAACATGCCTCTACTACAGTTTCCCTCATCCCAACATACAAGAGAATTAGCTACTCATCTAACGAACTATGCTAACAAAGACGATTGAACATATGATGATAGACATAATAAAATCGTAATTAATAAGCATAAATAATAACAACACAGCAGTTAAGTAGAGCAAGTAGTAATTAAGATTAAGATAGAGGTAAGAGTAAAAGAGAGAAATCGTTTACAATCTTAGCAATCCGGCGTAAAGAACAATCCACGTCGAATAACCCGAATGAAAACTAAAGATTAAAAGTTCAGAAACTAAGGAAAGATTAATGTCTGCTAATTACTGAATAATAAGTGCTGAATACTAATGACGTAAGTAAGAGTCATATATAGTGTGTAACACGACTCTTAACCTAATTAACCTAATGGACTTAAAGCCCGTAATAGAATCTACTCGATCGAGGGAAATAACCACTCGATCGAGGCTTTTATTGATGGAAATCAGTCGATCGAGCACTTGATCTACTCGATCGACCAACTGGTAAGCGACTTCTACTCGATCGAGCAAAGGAGGTAGCTCGATCGAGCACTTCTGGCTTCAACTTACCTCGATCGAATGGTAAACCCATCGATCGAGGTCTTCTGGCATAGTATGTGGCGTGAGTCATGACTTGGGCTTGATTATGAACGGTTTCACGCTTCCCCAAGCAAGAGTTCCTGTCCCGATCTTTCCATTCTCCTAAATGCATGCAAAATGGACTGCTTTGGCTCGGTTTCTGCTACTACACAGCTTGTACCTACAAAATGGTAATGAAAGTACAAAGTAGCCAAATAGGGGCATATGGCGATATAATATCACCTAAATGACATAGAAATGCGTGCATAAATGGGCTAGAAAGTCTATATAAAATACACGCATCAAACTTCCCCAAACCAAACCTTTGCTTGTCCTCAAGCAACCTAAATGCAGCTAAATAAAACAAAATAAACCTAGGGGAATGGAGCAAGTCTCAGAGCTAACTACAAATCAATATTAAACAGTTTAATGCACTCATTCAATCGCTGCAAAGCTTAATACGAAAGTGAACGAATTTATACAATCTTGGAAATAAATTAGATTTTCGACCTTGCAAGACTCAACCAAATTCGGACTCTCACGGGTCGCTCTTCCCTCAACAAGCAAATGGTAAATAAATATGTAAAAGAGAGAAAGAAAATATAGTCACTCACCTAGACTACAACCGACACAACATGCATTGCTAACTATTATGAAAGATGATTCAAGCACCGTACACACGCATAACCACCGTTCAAGGACAATCACGTGCCGAACATTCGCAAAGATATGGGATATGTGAGGCTAATTGGTGAGAAGGGGCAAAACAATTATTGGAAATGTGAGGGTAAATAGCCAAGCTAGTTCCTAACAATACCGCATTAGAACTCGTTCCTTCCTTCCAACCATCAAAATTAAGCTCGATGCCTTAACATAAATAGGCATATACAACACAAATCCATATGACACCTCGACAAGATAATGATACGCATAGGAGGTGTAGAAACAAAAACTTCAGCCAATCATTTTTTCTCATTATTTTTTCATTTTTTCTTTCTTTTCTTTTTCTTTTTCTTTGGTTGACTGAGGAAAACAAACCTCTCGATCGAGTGTATTAAGTCACTCGATCGAAGCAATAAAGCACAGAAACTGCTCGATCGAGCTAAACAAACTGCTCGTTCGAGGCACAACTAACACTTCTCTTCTTTTTTTCTCACAAGAAACCCACTCTAATCAATAAAAACGAGCCAAAACTGACACAACGGTAGAATATACCTCGACTACTAAACTAGCTCGGCAAAGGTAGGCTAAGTTTGGAATGTAGTTAAGGGCAACATGCAGATATGGCTTTATGTGGAGTTAATGGGGTAAAATGAGGAAGAGGGAGATGCAAATATTCTCAACACACGTAATACCGACCACAAACCCAATGCGTGCAGGCAATAAGAAATCAAAATTCATATACAAGCAAAAGACACGAGATGTGGGGAGTAACTACTCTCATTCCTAGATGAACTGGTCATAGATGTCACCAGTTATAGGCTCTAAAACTCAGAAAATATAAGTAGTTTGCCAAAATGTTGAGTCAAGTCTAATAATCAAATTAAATTCCAGAACAAAATTCAATAGTTCACTATTCGATTTCACTAAGTAAGTCAAGAAAGGTGCAAAGAATAGCATAAAATAAACTTGTAGTGCAATTTCATCATGAACAAGGCTCCAATCCGACTCAACTAAATGCAAAAATAAACGTGATATTTTTGATTTTTTCAATTTTTTTTTTTTTTTAATGAACATGAATTGTAAACGTGAATGCAATACAAATGCGAATGCAGACGCAAAAGGATGTAAAACACTTCCCCAAACCAAAACAGACAATGTCCTCATTGGCTATAACACAAGAGCATAGACGGGAAAGGGAAAAACAACCTTATTCATGCTCCTAAGAAATGAAATATATAAAGAATGGAAAAACTAAAGGAACAGAAACAACTCACAAAACAGAGGCTTCCCCAAACCAGCATCAAACTGTGGGTCGATCGATTAGAATTTCTACTCGATCGAGCAACTTTTCCAGGTAAAACAGCTCGATCGAGTGGCTTGCTTTACTCGATCGAGCACTTCATAATTCAGCCCACGACTTTGAACAGTTGATTTCCGCTTCCATTCCTGCAAAACGATGCCAACCAAAACCCAGAAAATACCAAAAATTGTCCAATAAGAAATATAAATTGTCTATCTAAACTACGGATTATCACGCGATAGTCTAAATGTCTAATTGAAAACGCAATAAATTGTTTTTACAAGTTGCACGGGGTTGCAGGCCCGGCTACCAACCAAATAGTTTCATGAGAAGGCCACCGTTTGGCCTTTGACTTGCGGAAGTACCCTTAGCTGCGGTAAGTTCCGTCTTCTTCCTCCACACGTACGTTGGTTTCTTGGAGTCTAGCTCCACTTCGGAATCACTTGCGTACATGCGAGCTCCGTTGTCCTTCTTGGACTTCTTCTTCTTTACGTCGTCACACGAACCTGGCTTTTCCTTTTCCAGCTCCAATGCTACTGATTTATTACCTGTAATAGAACACACAACAGCATATTCCTCCAAATCGCTCCCAAGCTGGGGCGGAGGTGTTACGGTAGCAATGGGGATAGCGCAGATAGGGGCTATAGGTTCGATAGGAACCGAAGCTTTGTCATGCGTGAATAAATCAGGTGCGATATCAGATAAAGGAAGTGCGTAGCATGGTGACACAAGCATAGGACCCTTACTAACCTGAGACTGCGTGAATACTAAATTCTCCCCACCTATTTGAAAAGTCAGAGTCTGTAACCCAACATCAATAACCGCTTGCGCAGTATGCAAGAACGGTCTTCCCAAAATGATGGGAGTGTGAGAATCCTCAGGTATATCGAGAACTATGAAATCGACCGGGATAAAGAATTTTCCTATTTGCACAGGAACATCCTCTATGATTCCTAAGGGTCGAGACAAGGTCCTATCTGCCATCTGTACCGTCATGTTTGTACATTGAAGCTTGGTAAAGCCTAACCGTTTGGCTAAAGACAAAGGTAAGACGCTAACACTAGCTCCTAGGTCACATAACGCGTTGTCTATGAGATGGGTCCCTATATGACATGGTATAGAAAAACTACCTGGGTCAGACAGCTTAGGGGGGCATTTGTTCTGGAGAAACGCAGAGCATTCCTCGGTTAAAGCTACAGTCTCCACACTGTCTATGGTCCTCTTACGCAAAAGAATTTCACGCATAAATTTTAGGTAAGAGGGTACCTTTAATAGGAGGTCTGCGAAAGGAACGTTCACCTTGAGGTTGCGTACAATGTCAGCGAACCGAACAAATTCCTTTTCGACCTTAGCTTTCTTCAATCGACCAGGAAACGGAACTGGAATGTCAGGATTACCACGTGCTGAAAGTTTCTTAAATTTAATATTAGACATTTCTAATATCATCTTATTAATAGTTTACTCTTAAACTATTAGGACCTTATGCATGCATAACAAAATATAAAGGAAAGAACCATTTCTTACATTGATTATGAAAATATAGGCACAATATTTGAACTCCTTTCAAATATTGTTCTTGAGCTATAATGAGAAGGATGATCTTCCAAGTTTCAAATTAGAAACTCTCCAATTAGTTGCACCCAAGACTACCCTTAATCTCTACAAAATAATACTACACTAGTATTAAATGTAGTAACCCTTTAAAAGGATCTAATAACTCTTAATACTACACTAGTATATTATTAGAGAATATGAACTCCAATATGAACTTCTTAAGTTGTAGAGAGAAGTTGGAGAATAATAAGAGAGATAAGTGATTTTGCATGTCTAAATGATATGAGATGGAGTGTTCAATATAAGAGGAAAAATCCTCTTGATGATGCATGTGGCATCCAGCCACTACCCATACCACATGGGTGGAGTGTTGCCTTTCAATTGTTCTTAACAAGAAAGGTAGAGTGTTGGCAATAGTTTTTGTGCAATGATTATGTCTAATTCTTAATTAGAATAATACACAAAAATCACCTTCTTTGTACACTACCATAAAAACCGGTGCACCCTCTTACATTTGGGTGTCCATTTTATTTTTGCAATTTGTCATTTGTCACAAGTGTGACATGTGACATGTAACATGTAATTAGGCTTATAAATGTACATTTAACTAATATAAATGCAATTTCATAACAAATAAATTGGACTTAACATTTTAAGTCACATTTAATAATTACATGTAAATAAAATGGGTTATCTCATATTTGGTTAATCTAATCTACAACAGTTTGTAATTATAATCGACCAATTTCACTTATCTCAAATGTTTCATAAACATAATGCATTCTTAGTAATATAACAATTAAATTACTAAAATGAATCTTATTTAATCATATTACAATAAGGTATAATTCTCACTTTAAAACTGTTCAAATTAAGGGATTAATTAATCTGTATCGCTATACAATTAATTAATGTACATGATTTGGGGATTGTCCTTTAGGTGTGACCTCAAGGGATCAACTGATCACCACCGTCATACGACAGTAACGTCAAACTCAATTGAGCCAATCGTTACCGATTTATGTTGACCAGTTGACTATAATATTCATCATCCCTTTGTATTCTTATTATTGAGATTTAATTATGTGATCGCACTATTTTTGAGGACATTTACTCCAACAATCTCCCACTTGTCCGAGACAAGTGTGCGTCACCAATTCTCTTGTCCTATCACAATATCTCCCACTCAATGCAAGGTGTCTTGCAGGTCGTACTTGCATTTGATCATATCAAGAGTGGTTTCCTCGATCTGGAGAGTAACTGTCTGACGGAATTATCTACCATAGATACCTTCCGAGCGTGGCCACGCATTTTCAGCTTACTCCTCCTCGAGTGGCCTTGAGATTTAAAACAACCCTGACAAGGGATGGACAATTCCTATCGCACTATTCCCTTTGCATAGCCACAGCTCATCATGACCCAAAAGATGCCCATTTGACCCCAGTTACGAAGGTCGTAGAGAATAAATCAAAGTCATTCTGAAACTGTGCCACCTTAGGCGAACAGTCTTTAGTCAAAGAATTGACTCAAAAGAATACTAGTAGCTCTTGCCACGACCAGGCTACAAGAATTGCCAGAATTCTATAAGCGGTCACTGCCCGACAGATTGTCCCTTACAGTCTGTCTATGTGATCGATTGGTCATCCCTATGACCCTATGACACTTGAACTTGCCATCAATTGCACCACAATCTAGTCACTTCGAGATATCACCTCATATAAGTGACTAGGGGCCAATGCTATGTTAAATCAGTCCACTTTAATGGAGTCCAAAATTGTCTCTACAATCCATTTAGATATAACAAAGCACAAAACAAGTTTTAGAAACTCAAACGATAAATGTGATTATCATATATGAACAATCAACACAATGTTATTGCTTCATATCATATAATCTAAAGTTTATTTCGTCCATGACAATTCATGACGATCTTATTAAATGCAATAAAGGCTTGAGTAGTGAATATACCATATATTCATTTGTTCCAACCTTGTGAATTGCTTTTTCTTTCCATACAACGTTATTCCTAATAACATGAATTCATCTACGTACATGTCTAGATCTCTATCTAGTGTTGGGCTCTTTAATTTGAAAGATGCTCCCACTCGTTATCATGATAACTGATAGGTATTTAGGTGAAGGGATCTACTATTAGTTCCTTTTAAACCACCTTATCCTCATCATAATGTACTAGGTCTCTTTTTGTAGAATTTATAATGATTGACTCTTCAATCATTCTTATAGTTATTCGCTTCTTGTATAACAAAAGTACGCCTAGGATTTCGATAAATCCTTATAAGTTTGGAAATTTGGGTTTGTGTAACCTTTACCACATTGTCAAATTTTCTCTACCAAACACAAGAATGTATCCCTAGTTCTCCTTGAGAACTCTATGGATGTTCTTGTAGGCTATCCAATGACACTCATCTGGATTGATTTGTTATGGACTTGTCATGCTCCTAGCATACAATTCATTTAGGTATGTGCATGTTATGACACACATGAGCGATATCATGTGATCAACAACTCTCAGGTTCAGTGGATGACTATGACCCTTTCATAGTGATCCCACTTTTATCAACATAAACAACCTATTTAACTTGTTGAATAGATTAAGGATCTTATCGATATAAGATACCTTTTAAATGCCAAGCTAAAATCTTCTATTCCACAATAGATTTTGATTTCAGTATACATGTTGCCCTCTTTCATCCAACATTAAAATTCAACCACTCCTTTCCAAAAAGGTAATATGAATATGTCACTCTCAATGAGTGAAACGTCATTCACGTGGAGAACAATTTCTCCCACTGAACTTCATGTCTTTACATGATAACTTAAACTCCCACTTAACTTCATGTCTATACATGACTTTAACTCCCACTGAATTTCGTGTCTATACATGACTTTTCGACAATTCGAGTGAAACCCTTCCTCTATCTTATAATAGAAAAGATCATCATAATCTCTAGGTAGATACATACAATGGGCTTGTGTCATCTACACATCCCATTCCAAATCCCTATTTGGACATGTAGTTTTGATGTGTATCTTGTACACACCTATTATAAGGTATTTCATTGATGATTTGGATCTAAGCATAGTTACACATTAACTTAGTTTTTGTAGACATCTACATGTCTATCCATGCAACTATAATTGGACACTACCAATTAAAACATTTTCTTTCCATAGATTCCATTTAGTTTCATAAGTCTCTCATGTTAGAAAATCAAATTTTAAAATTTCTAGGTGCTTCCACTTCATAGATCATAATCTTATTATATCAAGAACAATTTCTTTTGGTCTCGTCACTAGTCTAAGGATTCACCTAAGAACGCTTTCTTTTGGTCTCCTCACTAGTCTTGAGTCTAACCTAAGAACATTTTCTTTTGGTTTTCTCACTAGTTCCTAACTAGTTTTCCGTTGTGGCTTATTTTCTCCCACTCTATCTTTAGAAAAATACAACTATTTTCTTTAAAGATAGCCTTATGAGCCACAAAAATTTTGTACTCATACTTGTAAGGGAGGTAGAAGTATCACAACATGACTTTAAGTGATCTACTAAAGACTTCTTTGTAAAGACATCGAATCTTAGCTTCAACATAGACTAGTTCTATAAGAGCTAAAGAGGTGTACTCATATTCATGTCAATTACAATCTTTACAAGTGGTGTGACCAATTGGTTTGGTAGACTCCCTACTTTGAGTTCAATAACTCAATTTTGACTTAGTAATTGATTCTTCAAAGTGAGAATCGAATTCTTAACCTTTTATTATAATGATCCAATCATCATAATACTAATATGATCAATTTGAGTCGATACTATTTATGTTATTTGTGCAAGTAGATTATGATGATATGTTTTTAGAACTAAAAGTTTCAACAAACCGAGTGACTTGAGTTGAAAACCAAGTCACTAAATCCAATTACAACCAATGTCAGTAAAAAGGATTTGAACAAATTTCCATGTCAAACAAGGAAATTATAAAAGTTCTAAAAAAAACAATGTTTCAAAATACATCCCAAAATTTTGACAATTCAAAATGAAACCAAGCTTCCATAGATCTTCAATCATGGGTAGCTACCTTAGCTTCCCTTGAAGAGCTTTCTTAGGCTTGCTTGTTCTTGCATTTATCCTTGCTAGGATGCCCTAATTACAATTAAATAGGGTAAGAATTACAACTCGTATCTATATACCAAAGTTGAGATCATAACATAAACGATAGGGATAAATTACCAACAGAAACATTTTTCCAGTTTTGATATCTCCTAGATATTAAGTGCAATTCCTCTTCCAATGCCCTATGCCATTACAATGATGGGCATGGGAGAGCTATTCTCAATAGCTTTACCCTTTCCCTTGAAGGTGGAGGGCTTCTTCCCTTTACTACCATCTTTCTTGAACTTCCCCTTACTATTTTATATCCTTGGAGGTGCTAACATTTAGTCTCATGTCTCTCTCGGCTTGCACGAGCATCTTGCGCATTTCATGAAGAGAGGTTTTCATGTTTTGCATATTGTAGTTTACCCTAAACTGCACTTATGCTTTGATTTTCCCAAGGAATGTAAGACTCGGTCAATAACGAGTTGTTCGGGAATGGTCACCCCTTGCAATTTAAGAGTCTCAACATACTCAATTAATTTGAGTACATGAGGGCTAACTTTTGGTCCTCTTTAAGGTTCATGTTGAATAATGTGGAAGCCGTCTCATATAGTAAGATACTAGGAGCTTGTGAAAAAACATGGTCACAAGCTTGGCATAGGTCTCATAGGTCGTGCTCATCTTATGACACTCCTATGGAGATCGGCCTCCAACGAGAAGATCAAAACGTTTTTGATCGCGGCGGACTCTTTGTGGCTAGCCTCATAGGCTCGCCTTGCGTGGCGGTTGACCTTTCATTAGGTGCGGTGGGAGAGGCCTTGGCAAGGTAACGAAACCTGTCATCACCTGCCGCGGCCAAGCGGAGTTGAATATTCCAATTGGTAAAATTAGCGCCATTCTTTTCTAACTTGCATCGATCCATGAAGGATCAAAGCCATGAGACATTCGTGAGAATTGGAGCATAGGTGGTGGTGGACGAATTAGCATTTGCCATTACGAATAAACAATCATGACTACAAATTTTAAAGACATAAAGGAAATGTCAACATTTATCATTTTAAATACTTGTAAACATTTTAAACAAGTTTCAACATTTAAATAGTGACCTCTACCCAACTATTATAAATGATTCCGAGATCCAAATTCATATCAAGTTGGGCACGGTAAGCCGATACATCCCTTATTAACATAATTCGGTGAATTAACTCTTTAATCGATTCTACATTAGAAGTCTCGGTCGATAATATTACTTTAATATTTATCTTAAGCCCGGAACACATGCGGCTACGGTCGCGAATACTTCCGTTGAGCTCAATCCAAATTTCGAAATAATAACATTTATTACCCCACTTACCCAACGTAACAAGTTTAGCACCCCGGTGAGCCGAGCCTACTTCCTTGCGAAATTGGGATTCATGGGTTCTACATTTGGTAAGGCTTGATCTCAATTATTTATTATGAGAGGTCTTGTCAATTTATTATCTATCTCGTTTAAGTGAACTAAATCGATGAATTAACGATAATTTTAATTGACACGGTCGAATACTCGATGAAAATGCATGTCATGTTATGGCGATTTGGCAATGCATGCAAACATATTAAATAAAAATGCAAGCATAAAAATAAAACTCCTAGTATGGCCTTTCCTAGAATAGAAAATCATATAATCTATTACAAGTTCGGAAACCAACTCCTTTGGTCCCTTGAACTTCATAAGCACGCCTCCCAAGGTCACCGTCTCTCTCGGAACTCCTTTCCGAATGGCACCGTCATTGGGAAACTCCGGTTATACAATTAGTTACAAAATATATAATAAAATTACAACAATTTCCTATTATACATTTGTAAAATTAAGTAATACAATAAAAGTGATTCGAGATCACATTAAATTACAACCGAATCAATATTCCCTTACATTTCGGGCAATATCGATTAAAACTAAGGCCATACAAGGAAAAATTACAAATTATAAAACAAAATATGACATTCATAAATTGAAAATATGACATTCATAAATAAAATGCAGCATTATAATATGTACAAAACATGCTCATGTTAAATGCCAAATCGCTCTACTTAACGGTTTATATCGAATATAACCCGGGTTTACGGAAATGCGTGATAATAACACTTTAAAATCACCAAACAATACTTAAATCATATTTAAGTCCAAGTTAATTATCCCAACTCATTTAGGCCTCAAAAATTAGTCATCACTCAATTTTGACAATAATTCAACTTGTTGTTTTATAATTGCTCATAATTAGACTTTAAAATCATATTTTAATCAAATAAATCCAAATTTAATTACAATAATTTCAAATTTTGAATTTTAAATTTTTTGTACATTCTGGAACATTTCCATGACACTCATAATGTCAAAAATCATGGTTTAAAAATTTTGAATCGGTTTAGAGAAAAAATGGTTGCGCTTTATCGGTTTTATCAAATAAAATACATAAAGCATGCAAAAATTAATCATATTAAATTTTCAACTTTAGATCGGAAATGCGGGACATTTATGAAACTAGGAACAATTTTCTCTTGACATGAAAATTATTTTAGCTACATTTGCTAAAATAGTCACTATTTATGCCATTTTTACATTAAAAATTCATAAATCATGCTAGACAAGTCACACCAGTATGAAATTTTCCAGTCTGACAGGAAAACATGCATGTGACAACATACCAAAATTTCATCATTAGATTCAAATCGGAAGTATATTTGTTTAATTAGTCACTATTTATGCCAGTTTTACATTAAAAATCCATAAATCATGCTAGACAAGTCACACCAATCTGACATTTTCCAGTCTAACAGAAAAACATGCATGTGACAACATACTAAAATTGCATCATTAGATTCAAATTGAAAGTATATTTGTTAAATTAGTCACTATTTATGCCATGTTTACATTAAAAATCCATAAATCATGCTAGACAAGTCACACCAGTCTGAAATTTTCCAGTTTAACATAAAAACATGCATGTGACAACATACTAAAATTTCATGGTCAGATTCAAAGCGGAAGTAATTTTAACCATTTGACCTTTATTTATTTCATTTTATCATATAAAACTCATAAATCACACGAAACAAATCCACTTTACACGAAATTTTACATACAGTAAGTAAAATGCATGTGTGATATTGTGTAAAAATTTTAAGGTCAGAAGGTAAGTCTAACTATTTTTAGTATTTTAAACATCATTTTACTCATTAAAATGTAATAAAAATACTAAAAATCATATTTGAGCACTATAAATTTCCATAAATCATCAAAATGACCTAAAATCATATTAGGACCAGAATATATTGACATGCAAATAACTTTGTGATTTTATCTTATAAAACACAAATTACTAGTTTTCTTTAAGTTACCATAACTCGAAAAAACTAAAAATCGATTATGCATGCAACAACCTTGGCTCTTGATACCGCTTGAAAGTTTCTTAAACTAATATTAGACATTTCTAATATCATCTTATTAATAGTTTACTCTTAAACTATTAGGACCTTATGCATGCATAACAAAATATAAAGGAAAGAACCATTTCTTACATTGATTATGAAAATATGGGCACAATATTTGAACTCCTTTCAAATATTGTTCTTGAGCTATAATGAGAAGGATGATCTTCCAAGTTTCAAATTAGAAACTCTCCAATTAGTTGCACCCAAAACTACCCTTAATCTCTACAAAATAATACTACACTAGTATTAAATGTAGTAACCCTTTAAAAGGATCTAATAACTCTTAATACTACACTAGTATATTATTAGAGAATATGAACTCCAATATGAACTTCTTAAGTTGTAGAGAGAAGTTGGAGAATAATAAGAGAGATAAGTGATTTTGCATGTCTAAATGATATGAGATGGAGTGTTCAATATAAGAGGAAAAATCCTCTTGATGATGCATGTGGCATCCGGCCACTACCCATACCACATGGGTGGAGTGTTGCCTTTCAATTGTTCTTAACAAGAAAGGTAGAGTGTTGGCAATAGTTTTTGTGCAATGATTATGTCTAATTCTTAATTAGAATAATACACAAAAATCACCTTCTTTGTACACTACCATAAAAACCGGTGCACCCTCTTAAATTTGGGTGTCCATTTTATTTTTGCAATTTGTCATTTGTCACAAGTGTGACATGTGACATGTAGCTTGTAATTAAGCTTATAAAAGTGCATTTAACCAATTTAAATGCAATTTCATAACAATAAATTAGACTTAACATTTTAAGTCACATTTTATAATTACATGTAAATAAAATGGGTCATCTCATATTTGGTTAATATAATCTACAACAGTTTGTAATTATAATCGACCAATTTCACTTATCTCAAATGTTTCATAAACATAATGCATTCTTAGTAATATAACAATTAAATTACTAAAATGAATCTTATTTAATCATATTACAATAAGATATAATTCTCACTTTAAAACTTGTTCAAATTAAGGGATTAATTAATCTGTATCGCTATACAATTAATTAATGTACATGATTAGGGGATTGTCCTTTAGGTGTGACCTCAAGGGATCAACTGATCACCACCGTCATACGACAGTAACGTCAAACTCAATTGAGCCAATCGTTACCGATTTATGTTGACCAGTTGACTATAATATTCATCATCCCTTTGTATTCTTATTATTGAGATTTATTATGTGAGCGCACTATTGTTGAGGACATTTACTCCAACATATCCTTGACAATGGCATTGTTAATCATCCGCTTACTTAACCCCTTCGAACGAGCTTCTCGCTCATGAAAACCCATCGATCGAGTATCTAAGTCACTCGATCGAAGATTATCCGAGCTGAAATTGCTCGATCGATCAGTTTCCTCGGTCACCTTATTCGATCGAGCAGCTTGGTTCTCTCGATCGACCACTTGTTCATCTAAATTACTCGATCGAGCATCAACAATCTCTCGATCGAGTAACTTGCTTTCTGATTCACTCGATCGAGTAACACAAATCTCTCGATCGAGTAGTTTCTCCTTTATTTCATTCGATCGACTAACAATATTCTCTCGATCGATAGCATTACCAGCGACAGTCTTCGCGACATCAGGATGCGCACCAGAAATATCAGCAACTGTACCCGGACTGTCATAAGCAAGACCGCTTCTTAGAGTAATCATATTTAGCGTCTCCTTGTTCCTGTCAGTTTGAGACGGTAACTGCCCGGGTTGCCTAGTCGATCGAACTCCTGCCAATTGAGCAATCTGCGACTCCAAAAGCTTAATAGTAGCATTTGTTGCTTGATCAGTTTTGCTCATTTGGATAGCTAAAGCTTGGATCATAGACTTTAACTCCCCGATTTCTGCAATTCCTACAGATGAGGAACTAGCTTGCTGCGAAGACTGGATGTTCTGAAATCCTTGCTTGTGCGGTGGTTGATACGTCGGCTGTGGTGGTGGAGGTGTAGGATTTAAGACGTTCTGGCTTGTCCATCTCAAATTGGGATGGATATTCCCTTGATTGTAGTACCCACCTCCTTGACGGTACTGCTGGAAAGAAAAGACTTGTTCCCTTTCAGCGAGACAGTCTATAGCCGTGTGACCAGTTTCGCCACACCTCTTGCAAGTAATCATATCATCCTGCTGCAGCAAATGAACCGTCTGCTGGTTATCTTCAGCTTTCTTCTCCCATTTATCAAGTCTGGCATTTAGTTTATTGAATTTTGCATCCAGACCTTCAGAATCGATACTAGCTATCGTCCGTGTACCACTCCTCGGATTACCATATTCAGCACAATGGGTTGCCATTTCTTCAATCAGCTTCCAACCCTTATCATCATCTATTTCCTTCTGGAACCTCCTGTTTGACGCGACATCTAGAATGGCTCGATGATCGTCATATAACCCAGTGTAAAACTGGTTACACAGAAACCACTGCTCGAACCCATGGTGAGGAACAGACCTCACTAGCGTCTTGAATCGATCCCAGGACTCATAGAGATTTTCATGAGTCGTTTGCTTGAAATTGGTAATCTGACCCCTCAAAGCATTTGTCCTCTGCGGTGGAAAATACTTTTTATAGAAAGCCAGTGCGAGTGTGGTCCAGTTGGTAATACCCAATTCTTCTCGATTCAAGTTCTTCAACCAGTCTTTGGCGTTATCAGTAAGGGAAAAAGGAAACAAGAATTCCTTGATCTTGTCAGCTGTCACCCCTTTGGAAACCGGAATAGAAGAACAGTAGTCAGCAAAGGTCTCCATATGCCTTCTCGGATCCTCCCCAGCCACACCCCTATACTTATCCTACTGGACAAGCTTGATATAAGACAGACGAAGATCGAAAGTAGTTCCATCTTCGTCTGTTGTAAGTTTGAATCCTTGAGGTATACATGCAGCTGTAGGCTCAGAATGGCTAGCAATATTCGGCATCTTTGCTGGAATGGTAGTCTCAACAGTTAAATCTTCCTCGAAAATGAAACTGTCAAAGACGGATTCAGAAGTACTCAAGTCTTCCTCCTGAATAGTCTTATCTAACCCTCTTTTCCTGCGCAGGAAGGTTCTTTCAGGCTCTGGATCAGCTTCCACTAATTCGAGCCTTTGGGACCTGCTCATACACAACTATAAAGAGAAAGATAAGAACAGTCTTAAGGAATTAGAAATTCCTTAAGACGAGACAGAAATAAATAACAGAAAATTAAATTGCCTTCCCGGCAACGGCGCCAAAATTTGATGTGGTCGTTATACACCAAAAATAAAACCTAAGTCAACTAACTAAGAAGATAGCGGAAGTAGGGTCGATCTCCACAGGGAGGAAACTAATTAACTGAAATCTAATTCTGCCAGTAACAATCTATGGGGGTTTGAAAAGGTTTAAACTAAACTAAAAAAGATTAAAAGAAGAGAAGTAAAAGATAGAGATAAATAAGAAATAAATCAGATAAGAGAGAAATATGCTAGGATTCGGTCTACTGCAGTATCGGCACCTATGGGTCAACTAAGTCAGTCAATCTATCAATGAGAAGGGCAATGGTTTTCTCCTCTCGGTCTCAAACCACCCTAGGGATTTTCCTAATTAACTCTCGTCCTCTTAGGAGTCACATATCAATTCTAAGCAAGCCTTCCCTTCCAATCTCTCGATCCAGGTCGGGGTTAACTATCTAGCCTAGTCTCCTGCGTATACTCATTCGACTAAACCTCAATTAAATTGCTAAGACTGATTCTCATATTCAAGACTAACTAAACTAATCTATCCTAACATGCCTCTACTACAGTTTCCCTCATCCCAACATACAAAAGAATTAGCTACTCATGCTATTAACTATGCTAACAAAGACGATTGAACATATGATGATAGACATAATAAAATCGTAATTAATAAGCATAAACAATAACACAGCAATTAAGTAGAGCAAGTAGTAATTAAGATTAAGATAAAGGTAAGAGTAAAAGAGAGAAATCGTTTACAATCTTGGCAATCCGGCGTAAAGAACAATCCACGTCGAATAACCCGAATGAAAACTAAAGATTAAAAGTTCAGAAACTAAGGAAAGATTAATGTCTGCTAATTACTGAATAATAAGTGCTGAATACTAATGACGTAAGTAAGAGTCATATATAGTGTGTAACACGACTCTTAACCTAATTAACCTAATGGACTTAAAGCCCGTAATAGAATCTACTCGATCGAGGGAAATAACCACTCGATCGAGGCTTTTATTGATGGAAATCAGTCGATCGAGCACTTGATCTACTCGATCGACCAACTGGTAAGCGACTTCTACTCGATCGAGCAAAGGAGGTAGCTCGATCGAGCACTTCTGGCTTCAACTTACCTCGATCGAATGGTAAACCCATCGATCGAGGTCTTCTGGCATAGTATGTGGTGTGAGTCATGACTTGGGCTTGATTATGAACGGTTTCACGCTTCCCCAAGCAAGAGTTCCTGTCCCGATCTTTCCATTCTCCTAAATGCATGCAAAATGGACTGCTTTGGCTCGGTTTCTGCTACTACACAGCTTGTACCTACAAAATGGTAATGAAAGTACAAAGTAGCCAAATAGGGGCATATGGCGATATAATATCAACTAAATGACATAGAAATGCGTGCATAAATGGGCTAGAAAGTCTATATAAAATACACGCATCAGTAAGAGTGCGGTTCGTTCTGGTGGGAAATACTTTTGATAGAAAGCAAGAGCTAGACTATCCCAGTCGGCTATTCCTAAGACAACTCGGTCAAGGCTATTGATCCAAAGTTTAGCCTTTCCTGTTAAAGAGAAGGGAAAGAGCATTTCCCTAATCTGCTCTTGGGATACTCCAGTTTGTCTAATTGTGGAGCAATAGTCACAGAAGTTTTGAATATGAAGGTTGGGATCTTCTGTACCATTGCCACCAAACTGACTTCTTTCTATTAAACTGATGAAGGCAGGTTTGATTTCAAAGTTTTGGGCTGTGATTTAGGGTGTAGCAATACCCCTTGGAAGTGTATCTGCAGTTGGTTTGGAATGGTCTGAAAAAGTCGAACCATTTTCTTTTGTGAAGATGAAGATGGAGTGTTGTTTGAAGGTTGATTGGTTTTTGAGAATGGAGATGAGAATAGATCTTCTTCTCCTTCAAGATTAGATAAAATATCCGATTAATTGTCACGAATACGGTCTAAACTTGAAGTATCAGAAGCTTTTGAGATTTCGTTGAATAGCTTTTGTCTCCTACGCAGAGTCCTTTCTAGATCGGGGTCTAAAGAGATAGGGGTCCCTTGTCTAGAAGATCTGGGCATAAGATTGAAAAGCTAAGATGAAAAATCAAGAGAGGTCTGAAGGAATTTGGGTTCCTAAAGACTAGATAAAACTAATTGCAATAAAAATCACAAGAAAAAGGAAAACTAAACCGTGCTCCCCGGCAACGGCGCCAAAATTTGATCGGGCATGTCGCAAGCCTTGGTCAAAGATAATTACCCAGACTAGGCTAATAACAAATAAATGTAATTAGGAAAGTAGGGGTCGATCATCAGGGAGATGGTGTTTCCTATAGAATGTGAAATGTCTTGCAATTGGGTCTTATCTAACGAGTATCTGGGTTTTGGGGTTTTGATTTCTAAACTAATAAAAAGCATAAATGAAAACAAAATAAAAGCAAATCAAAACGAAAACAATAAAGCAGGTGATGAATTAACAATGATAAAAAGAATCTAGGGAAGTAGGTTCACACATGTAGATTAACATATTGATGAAATTGGATTTAGAACATGCAAATAATTCATTGTGAGTTCGTAAGAATGATGTGTTCATTACAATCATAGATCAGATGGTCTAGCAGGCTTTTAGGCAATTTACTAGGTCTAATCTACCATGTCATGCTTTGTCTATTCAATTCACGTATTTCTACTTTGGAAAAGAATTCCATTTTAGTCAATGATTTTGATCAGGAATCGTTAACTATCGTTATATTCCAAACATGCATAGACACAATGTTTTAAAAGCACAATTTCTTTTATCCAATTATCATCTTTTAATCAACCTACATGGCTACCCTACACCCTAGAAAAACGACTACTCACTCATGGTGATGTTTAGATCTAAGATGATGTTAATAATAAAAACTAGGATAGACATGTTTATTTGGTTTTGATAATATTTTAAGACTCTTTAATTGGCGATAATAACGGCGCTAAATTGACGATCTAGGGAAATGAAATGATTACAACGATATTGAAATTGAATCTAAAATAACATGTAAAGAAAATAGCAATCAAATAAGAAACATAAAGACTTTAAACAAAAGATAAAATAGGAATACCTAGATGGCGATCAACAACGACAATGATGAAATATAAACAACCATAATAGAAATTCCTTGCATAGAATAGTCGATCCACGAATTACAATACTTAAACCACATAAAGTAGATTACAAAGATGGAATTTTTATTGATCTAGGCTAAGGATTTGTTGTAGAGAAATCAGAAATAAACTAAGAAACTAAGGACAAAAAGGAAGAAGAAAATGATCTAGACGAGAGAAGAGAAGCTAGGTTTCTCTCCTCCTAATCTAGGTTTTTTTATGTAATGTAAAAAGAAAAGTAGGGTTTCTAATTGTGTGTAGAGAAGTGTGTTGAGATGTGGTGGCTGAGGCACTCTTATATAGCAGTAGGTTTCGTGGGGAAGGGGTCATACATTAAACATATAGGACAAAATAAAGGAAGTCGAAGCAAAAGCTCGGATCAGCAAACATACCCGATCGGGTACACTACTTACCCGATCGGGTATGTAGTAATCTGGATGCTTTGACTTTCGTTTCATCTCCCTTGGCCTATGACTTGACTTTCATTATCCCCCTTGACCTTTTGAGTCGGGTTTGTTGATAGGGTTTGATGTAAAATGATGATTTCTTCGCCTAACTGATCGATCTTCTGACAACTGCGAAATCGTCTTTGCTTCTTCTTTCTTTTGAATCAGTGAACCTTCTTGAAATGCCTTTGACTTGGTCAAGCTTGCTTCTTCAAATCGTCGGGTTCTAGGCAAATGCTCGGGAATATAGAAAAAGGGCGTAGAAACGTCACTTTCCCTACAAAACAGGTTAGAACATAGGAATTCGCCTAGAAGACGATATTAGCTCATAAAATGGCTTAACAAAGCACAAATGACATACAAAACCGAGCTAAATTGGGGGTTAAAATCATGCAAATATTCACTTATCAAACTCCCCCAAGCTAAACCCTTGCTTGTCCTCAAGCAAACATAACAAACAATACCAGGACAAGGGTTGCAAGCATTGGCTACTACACCATCAAGAAACAAATCTCAACGTAAAACTTTGGAAACATAATGAATCATAACCCAAAAACAACGTGGGCAAGAATGATACATAAACATGGCTGAGATTTACATAACGGCGCAGCACAAAGAATTTCACTACAGAATTTTCGGCTCTTGCATGATCTTTTGACAAATGGACTCTCACGGCACACTCGAACACTCATGTATGCAAAAGGTGATTTCTTTATGTGTAAATGTTTTTGAGACACTCACCTATCTACGACTTATGAAAATGTGTCCGCAGTCTAATATGGTAAACAATTCAAAACACAAGTCAAAGATCACAATGCACATAGAAAAGAAGCCGGAAAAAAATATGAAGAAGGCTTTGGGAAATGGGTGAAAGGTGGATAAACAGTTATGGTCATGTGAAGGTTAGAATGAGCTAGCAACTGACCAATGATAAATGAATACTCAATCCAAACTTTCGATTAATTCCCAAAAGACGAATAACGAAGCCAGAAGGAACGTATTGGCTTATTACACACGAAAAACAAGAGTGAACTCCTTCTAAACATTGAATTGACATTTTGAGGAGATACTCACAACTTCTTCTTTTATTTCTTTTTCTTTCTTTTTTTCTATTTTTTCTTTTTCAATTTTTTCATTTTTCTATTTCATTTTTTTTCTTTTTTTTTTTTTTTTTGAACATAACATCACTTCTTGAACATTTTGGTTCTCCCAAATTCACTATTACATAAAAGAACAAATCTTCTCAAAAAAGCACCCATACACCATAGTCTAGCTGCTAACTCAACAAGGTAGGCAGTTTTTATATGTAGCTGTTATCTTGTGAAACATTTGTATGAAGGGGCTAATTTTGAGGGGTAATTCAAAGTGAAAAAGGCTTCAAATCTTAGTGAATCATGAATGCAATGCTTATAGGAATGAAATGAGAACCATACTTATGCGTTTTGACATGACACACATCACAAGGAGAACTACACACACCTAGATGAGACTGGGTATAGATGTACCAGCCTAAGGAGGTTCTACCTTACAATATATGTAACTTGCCAAATGTCAAGATCAAGCGTACTCATCTATAGATTCATTCCATGCCTACTGTGTACAAGACTTCCCCATGTATGCACAATTCAATGAATATTGAATCATTATCTTTTGAAAGCTCTAAGTTTGGGAAATGTAACATGAATAGCATAGTAAACAAGCAAGCAAAGCATGAAAAGCATTCAATTATGTTCAAAATTTTAAATTTTTCTCTTATTCAAAAATTTGAAAAATATAAACAACTAAAATGCAAAATGGGAAAATGCAATCCCTCCCCCAAGCTAAACATCACATTGTCTTCAATGTGATCACAAAGACTAAATATGCAACGAGATGCTCAATGGGAAGAAGGGTAAAAAGGGTAAAAAGGGAAAAAAGATAAAAGGAGAGTGAAGCTTACTAGTCAGCGCGGACTCCCCTAAGCTAGTCTTTTGGACTTGACAAGGAAGATCTTCATAGATTATTCAAACTCTTTCATCTGCAAAGTAAATCTAACAAAACAACGAAAAAAGGAAAGCAAAAATAAAATGCAAAAAGAAAGGAAACACGGGTTGCCTCCCGAGAAACGCTGGTTTAACGTCCCGCTCGACGAATACTCCTATGAAATCATCTGGTTGGGGATTGACGCTCTATATAGACAATATCTAAGCATCCGATAATGGAGTTCTTGTAGTAGAGTTTCAATCGGTGTCCATTGACCTTGAATGTTTCACCATTACTAGTCATTATTTCCATATAACCGTATTTGCTTACATATGTGACAGTGAATGGTCCAGGCCATCTTGATCCAAGTTTTCCCGAAAAAATTTTCAAACGGGAGTTGAAGAGAAGTACTTGGTCGACATTGAATTCTTTTCTGATTATCCTCTTGTCGTGCCAACGCTTCGTTTTCTCTTTATAAATCCTAGAATTCTCGTAAGCTTGCAAACGAAACTCTTCTAGCTCATTCAGTTGCAAAAGTTGTCTATCAGCGTTAAGCTTAGTGTCTAAGTTGAGTTCTTTGATAGCCCATTGAGCTTTGTACTCTAACTCAACGGGGAGATGACATGCCTTTCCATAAACCAACCGATAGGGGGATGTTCCAATCGGGGTTTTGAAAGCTGTGCGATAAGCCTATAAGGTGTCATCGAGCTTATTACTCCAATCGGTTCTAGATTTCGAGACTACTTTTTGTAGAATTGTTTTTAGCTCTCTGTTCGTAACTTCTACTTGACTGCTGGTCGGGGGGTGGTAGGCTAAACGTTGTCTGTGATACACACCATACTTGGCAAGTAGAGTGTCTAACTGCTTTTCTCCGAAATGAGTTCCTCGATCACTTATCACGGCTCTGGGTACACCAAAACACGGAAAGATGATCTTTTTAAATAGTCGTATCAATGCTCTAGCATCATTGTTGGGGGTGGCAATTGCTTTTACCCACTTTGAAACATTGTAGACAACGACTAAAATGTAACGATTTCCATTTGAAGAAGGGAATAGTCCTTGATAGTCAATACCCCAGACATCGAATATCTCGACTTCTAATATGTCGTTTTGAGGCATTTCATGTCTTTTGGATATTTGACCCATTCGTTGACAAGCATCACAAGCCATAACAAAGTCTCTTGAATCTTTAAACATCGAGGGCCAGAAAAACCCGGATTGTAAGACTTTGGCTACGGTCTTGGACGGACCATGATGACCACCATAAGCAGATGAGTGGCATCCTTCTAAAAGTCCTTTTACTTCCCACTGGGGGATACAACGTCTATACAGACCATCTGAGCACTGCTTGAAAAGACAGGGGTCATCCCAAACAAAGAATTTTGCATCATGCAAAAATCTCTTTCTTTGGTTATAAGAAAGGTCGGAGGGTAGCTGGCGACTGACAAGGAAGTTGACAATATCAGCATACCAAGGAGAAGAGTCCGCAATTGCCATTAATGAATCATCAGCGAACGAATCATTATTTGGCGTTGGTAATCTTATTTCAGTTACTCTTGTCCTTGAGAGGTGGTCAGCGACTACATTCTCTGCTCCTTTCTTATCCCGGATCTCTAAATCAAACTCTTGAAGGAGTAAGATCCATCGGATAAGTCTAGGTTTTGCCTCTTTCTTTGAAAGCAGATATTTCAAGGCAGCATGGTCAGTGTAGACAATAACTTTTGATCCTATTAGGTACGAGCGAAATTTGTCTAAGGCATAGACAATGGCGAGAAGTTCTTTCTCAGTGGTGGCATAGTTGATTTGGGCAGGATCTAGGGTTTTACTAGCATAGTAAATCGCATGAAGAAACTTTTCCTTTCTTTGCCCTAAAACAACTCCTACGGCATAATCACTCGCATCGCACATCAGTTCAAAGGGCAGATTCCAATCAGGCGACTGGATTATAGGTGCGGTGATCAAAGCACGTTTGATTTTGTTGAATGCCTCAAGGCATTCCTTTGTGAAATTGAAAGGTGCATCCTTGAAAAGGAGCTCAGTCAGGGGCCTGGCTATCTTTGAAAAATCTTTTATACATCGTCGGTAGAAACCGGCGTGGCCAAGGAAACTCCTGATTCCTTTTACATTAGCAGGGGGTGGCAGCTGTTCAATAACTTGGATCTTAGCTCGATCCACTTCTATACCTCTTTCTGAAACGATGTGACCTAAAACTACACCTTCGTTTACCATGAAGTGACACTTTTCCCAATTGAGAACAAGGTCGACTTCTTCACAGCGTTTTAGAACTCTGGATAGATTTGTCAAACAATGATCAAAGGAAATGCCATAGACGCTAAAGTCGTCCATAAATACTTCCATGATAGATTCAACAAAATCTGAGAAGATACTGGTCATGCAACGCTGGAAAGTGGCAAGTGCATTACTGCAGCAGGAGCTCACCCAAGGGGCCTTGATGATCAAGCCACAAACAAGGCAAGCCTAACCCCAATGACCCCTCAGATGGAAGCTAGAGTTACAAGGTCCAAACAACAAGCTATGACAAGCCAAGACCAAACCATGCCAAGCTACAACAGTAAGGGAGACAGTCCAAGACTCAACAACCCATGCCAAGCCCCAACACAACCCACATTACCCACACAAGACAGAAACAAAACCCTTCAGGCTCAGACAGACCAATTCACAAACCCTGTATCTAGGAGGTACACCAGAGCATCCCAACCACCCCCACCATGGCCTACCATCAAGCCAACCCACTAAGCTACAAGTTTGTCTAGGACAAATCCTTTTGAAGTCTAGTAAAACCCCATGAAACAGACACCTCAAGTTAGAGTCCAGCAAACCCATTAAAAACAGAGAAAGTACAAGGCAGTTTGTGGTTTCCTTTTGTTTAAGTCAACTTGTCCTCGTCCAAGGCAGGTCTTATATATGTTCTAATAAGAGTAGGGAGTCCCAAGGAGCAGCAACACATCCAGGCAAAGCAACAAGGCAACAAGAACAACAGATTTCCATTTCAGGAAAACTCCAAAACTGCTTTATTTGCTTTTTGTTCATTCTGTTTTTGTGTCTTGTGTCTGTTCTTTATAGTTGTTGAGCTCGTCCTATTATGAGGCTCTTAATTAGTGTCAGTAGTAGTAGTTTGAATCCTAAGTTGGCCCTTGGATGATCTGTGCATCCAATGGTTCACAAGTTATCAGCCCCTCTATATAAAGAGGTCTTGTATGTTTGTTTGAGGCAGACTTTTTATGAATGAATGAATTAAACTTTGAGAAATCACTCAATGTTATCAAACTTGTGCTAAGAGCTGTAGTTTGAAGCAAGCCTGATACATCTCCAAGGTGTTTGATCAGTGCCGTGTATTGTGAGTCAAGTTATACCTGTGCTTTGCTGTGGTTAACTTACTTGCTGTTGAGTTTAGTTTTAGAGTGTTTGTGCTTTGCTGTAATACTTGAAAACTATCTCTAAATCCAGTCTTTGAGTCCTTTTCTCTTGTGCCTTGCTGTAGAGGATTGTCTCTAAGTCATATCCCCTGAGTCTTTCAGTTAAACAACTCAACATCCCTAAAACAATATCCCTTGTCACTTGTTTTGTTCTCAGTTGAATCAAGTTCATCAAGCTTACTTAAAACTTGTGAACCTTAGTAGTTTACACTCCAAATTGGTTATCAGAGCTTTGGTTGAGAGTCTTAGTGAGTTCATTTTCCCTAACTACATTTAAAAACACAAAATAGCCCAATGAGTGAAGAGAGACTAGCAGGAGTAGAAGCAAGGATGGAGGATCTGGCTGGGATTGTAACCACCCTAACCAGAACCTTGTACCAAGTTATAGGCAACCATTTGCTTGCTGGAGGGAGAGGTAGAGGACGTGGAAGAGGCCAAGGAGGAGGCAGAGGAAGGCCACCTGATGATGAAGAGTACCCAGACTCAGATGACTCAACAAGAAGCAGAGCTTCCATCCACAGGAACACAGACAAGCATCTTAAGGTAGATCTCCCTGAGTTTTCTGGTAGTCTTAATCCTGATGACTTGTTAGAATGGCTTAGAGAAGTAGAAAGGATCTTTGAGTACAAGGGATACAATGATTCCAAGTCTTTTAAAGTAGCCATCCTTAAACTGAAAGGGTATGCTTCCCTTTGGTATGAAACTATGAAAGGGTTAAGGGCTAGGGAAGGTAAGGAACCCATCAAGTCTTGGACTAAACTGAAAAAGAAACTGTTAGACAAATTTGTTGCTAAGGATTACACCCAGGATCTGTTTATCAAGTTGTCTAAGTTGAAACAAGGAGACAAACCTTTTGAATCTTATCTGAGGGAGTTTGAACAACTCACCTTACAATGTGATATAAATGAGAAACCTGAGCAAAGGATTGCTAGGTACTTAGAGGGTCTAGATAAGAACATTGCTAACAAGGTTAGGATGCAACCTCTGTGGTCATTTGATGATGTTGTCAACCTATCTCTGAGAATTGAGAAGATAGGGAAGACTAAGCCTGCTACACCAAAACCTGTTAGGCCTTTTCAAACCAGACCTTATAGTGGGTTTAGAACCATGGATACCCCCAAGACAGCACCCCCACCTATCTTAGACAAGGGTAAGGGCATCATGGGTCAAAAGCCAAGCACTTCATTGACTGAGAACAGAATTAGGTGCTTCCAATGTCAAGGCTATGGACATTTCAGGAAGGATTGCCCTTCTAAGAAGACCTTAACCATAATGGAAGTTGAGGCTTGGGAGAAAGAGGGTCTAGTTGAGTATGAAAGGGATGAGCCTGAGGTTGAAGAAGTGGTGAGTGAGGAAGAAGAGTCTAGTCAGGAGGCAATAGTGGCACTCCCTGACACAGGCCACAGCTTAGTCCTATGGAGAGTAATGCTGAAGCAGGAGCTAGGGGAGCAACCTCATTTGGCAATCCAGTTCAGACAACAACCAACAAAGACACCCATGTTCAGTCTAAGGCAGATCAAGTCCAAACAACTAAGTTTTCAAAAGCAACAAAAGGTAACCATGTCCAAGCAACACACAATCAAGTTATGACACCATCAAAGGCTCATGATCAAGCAACAACAACATCTACACAAGCCATGCCAACCAGAGTAACAAGGTCCCAAATCAACAACAGCCAGAAGGATTCCACAGACACAAGTACCAGTTCCAGGCCACATATCCTACAGCAATTGTCCAAGCAAGGGCTCCAACTTCTTTTCCCATCTAGTTGAGGTCCTTAGCTACAAAAAAGTCCAGGATAAGTTTTCCAAATTATCCTTGGAAGTTCAAGTAAAACAGCCCACAAGTTAATCAGTCACTTTGAGAGCCAGGCTGGTTTCAAGACCAATGGATGAACAAAGGCATCTTACTTTTGTGTGACCCTTAGTAGTATTAATAAGGACGTTGGAAGGAGCTTAGAAGTCCCTCTCAAGGTTCCATTTGAAGCACCAGACAGCCAAAACAACCCCAAAGAAAACTGCTCAAACAATGCCATTTCAGGAAAGGAGACAAACTTACTTTTCAGTTGCTTTTTCTGAAGTTGTTGCAGTCTGTTTTGCTCGTCTTACTAGTAGACTTTTGTATCTCATTTGTTGTTATTTCAAGGGTCCTTTAAGCCCTTAGATGTAGTCTTATGTTGGATGGTGAGGATCTTTTGTAATGCTCTATATAAAGAGCTTTTTGCCTTGAAAGAAACTCAGAATGTTGAATGATAAAAACCAGAGTTTCCACTCTTTCTTTGTTAACCTGTGCCAGTCTTGGTTAGCTCTCAAACCTCAACAAACTTGTGCTAGTCTTAGTTTGTTGGCCTGAGTTAGAGTCATTCACTTGTGCTAGTCTTAGTGGGTGAGTTTAGCTTGGGATTCACTGCATTTAGAACTATCTGTGCTTGTCTTGGTAGTCCTGAATACAGGGTTTTATCTATCTTGTCCTTGTCTTGTGTTGTGTGTTTCTATTCTTGTCTTAGCCCCTAGTTTGGTGTTTCAAATGCATTCACAACAGATACCTTTGGAGGAGGATCAAAGGTCCCTCATTTTCAGGAGCAGATGTACCATACAAGGGAGGGTTTGTAACCTTATTATAGATGGAGGTAGTTGTACCAATGTGGCTTCTGTTACTATGGTTGATAAGCTGAAGTTGAGCACTCAAGATCACCCTCACCCCTATAAGTTGAGATGGCTGAGTAAGGGAGCAGAGGTTAAGGTGGATAAGCAATGCATGGTCCCTTTCTCCATTGGCAGTGTGTACAAGGATGAAGTATTGTGTGATGTGGTTCCAATGGATGCCTGTCACTTGCTATTAGGAAGGCCATGGGAGTTTGATAAAAGCTCCATACACCAAGGAAGAAGCAATACCTATTCTTTCAAGCATGGGAGCAGGAAGGTGACATTAGCCCCCTTGCCACCACACCAGAAGAGCTATGGAAGTCCAAGTATGGCTGAGGATTTTAGTGGAGTTGTATTTCTATCTGAGTCAGCAATGGTCAAGGAGTGTAGTGAGGAGCAACCTATAGTAATGCTGCTATCAAAGGAAGTTCAGGAAGAAGAGTCTAAGGTGATCCCTGCAGATGTTAAGCCCCTCATTGATCAGTTCAAGGGAGTGTTTCCAGAGGAACTTCCTGATGGCTTACCCCCTTTGAGAGGGATTGAACACCAAATAGACCTTGTGCCAGGGTCTGTACTACCTAATAGACCAGCCTACAGATGTGATCCTAAGGCTACACAAGAGCTACAAAAGCAAGTTGGAGAGTTGATGAGTAAAGGGTTTGTAAGGGAGTCATTAAGCCCTTGTGCTGTGCCTGCATTGTTGGTTCCTAAGAAGGATGGGACTTGGAGGATGTGCATAGATAGCAGGGCTATCAACAACATCACAGTCAAGTATAGGTTCCCTATACCTAGGCTTGATGACATGTTGGATGAGCTAAGTGGCTCAAGGTTCTTTTCTAAGATTGACTTGAGGCAAGGTTACCATCAATTGAGGATCAGAGAAGGAGATGAGTGGAAGACAGCCTTCAAAACAAAGCATGGCCTTTATGAGTGGCTTGTCATGCCCTTTGGCCTGTCAAATGCCCCAAGTACCTTCATGAGATTGATGACAGAAGTGCTTAGGCCTTGCCTAGGGAGATTTGTGGTGGTATACTTTGATGATATCCTCATCTACAGCAAGAGCAAGGATGATCATTTGAGGCATCTTGAGACTGTGTTTGAAATACTTAAGGAGAGCAAGCTCTTTGGGAAGCTTGATAAGTGCACCTTCATGACTGAGGAAGTCAAGTTTCTAGGATATGTGGTATCTGGTAGAGGCATTTCAGTTGATCAAGACAAGATCATGGCAGTCCAGTCTTGGCCTATCCCTAGGAGTATTACAGAAGTAAGGGGATTCCATGGCTTAGCATCCTTCTACAGAAGATTCATTAAGGACTTTAGCACCATTGCAGCACCTCTCACTGAGTGCATGAAGAAGGGAGAGTTCACTTGGACTGAGAATGCTTTACAGGCTTTCAAACACATGAAGAAGCTCTTGTGCAGTGCACCTATCCTAAGATTGCCAAACTTTGATTGCCTATTTGAGGTTGAATGTGATGCAAGTGGAGTGGGAATTGGAGCTGTCCTCATCCAAGAGAAGAAACCTGTAGCCTACTTTAGTGAAAAGCTAAGTGGTGCCAAGCTAAACTATTCTACATATGATAAAGAGTTCTATGCTCTTGTCAGAGCTCTGAGGCATTGGAGTCATTACCTGAAGCCCAAACCTTTTGTCTTACACTCTGATCATGAGGCATTGAAGTACATAGGAGGCCAGCATAAGCTCAGTCACAGACATGCTAAGTGGGTGGAGTTCCTTCAGTCATTCACCTTTTCTAGCAAGTACAAAGAGGGCAAACAAAATGTGGTGGCTGATGCATTGTCTAGGAGGTACACTCTGCTATCAACTATGGAGCAAAGGGTTCTTGGCTTTGAGTTTATGAAGGACATGTATCAAGAAGATCCAGACTTTGCAGAAGATTGGTTAGCACAGAAAGAGGGAACAAGAACCATTGACTCACCATACACTTTGCAAAATGGATTCTTGTTTAAAGGAAACAAGTTGTGTGTTCCCAGAGGATCTTATAGGAACCTATTGATCAAGGAGGTACATGGGAGTGGCCTTGGAGGACACTTTGGGGTTCAGAAAACTGTGGACATACTACAAGATCAATTCCACTGGCCTAAGATGATGGGAGAAGTTCAAATAGTGCTCAGAAGGTGTGGAGTTTGTCAAAAGGCCAAGAGTTCTTTCCAAGCAGGACCTTACACTCCCCTACCAGTCCCATGTAGGCCTTGGGAGGATGTTAGTATGGATTTCATAATGGCATTGCCTAGGACAGCAAGAGGGAAGGATTCTATCATGGTGGTTGTGGATAGGTTCAGTAAGATGGCACATTTCATTGCATGCAAGAAGACTGAGGATGCTGTGAGTGTAGCAGAGCTATACCTTGATGAGGTGGTGAGGTTACATGGAGTTCCAAGGACCATTGTGTCTGACAGAGACACAAAGTTTATGAGCCATTTCTGGAGGACATTGTGGAAACTGCTTAACACTAGGTTATTGTTTAGTACCTCCCATCACCCTCAAACTGATGGCCAAACTGAGGTGACTAACAAGACCTTGGGAAGAATCTTGAGGTGTATAGTCAGCAAATCTCTCAAGGATTGGGACTTGAAGTTGGCTCAAGCAGAGTTCTCTTTCAATAGAGCTCCATCAGCAGCCACAGGCCACTCCCCCTTTGAAGTGGTCTATGGTACTAACCCCTTAATGCCTTTGAGTTTGTCTAATGTGTGCAGGTCAGAAGTCCACTATGATGCCAAGAAGAGGGTGGAACAAATGTTAAAACTCCATGAATCAGTCAGGAAACAAATTGAGAAGGCTAATGATCTGTACAAGAAGAATGCCAAGGTTCCTAAGACCAAGAAAGACTTTGCACCAGGAGATCTAGTATGGATCAACCTAAGGAAAGAAAGGTTCCCTTCCAAGAGAAAGAACAAGCTAGAGCCAAGAGCAGATGGTCCTTTTCAAGTCATAGAGAAGATAGGTCCCAATGCCTACAAAATTGATCTACCAGGAGAGTATGCAGTCCATGGGACATTCAATGTTGGAGATCTTAGTCCTTTCTTTGAAGACTCTGAGGGAGAAGAAGGCACAGGCTTGAGGTCAAGCCCTTTTCAACCTGGGGAGGCTGCAGCAGGAGCTCACCCAAGGGGCCTTGATGATCAAGCCACAAACAAGGCAAGCCTAACCCCAATGACCCCTCAGATGGAAGCTAGAGTTACAAGGTCCAAACAACAAGCTATGACAAGCCAAGACCAAACCATGCCAAGCTACAACAGTAAGGGAGACAGTCCAAGACTCAACAACCCATGCCAAGCCCCAACACAACCCACATTACCCACACAAGACAGAAACAAAACCCTTCAGGCTCAGACAGACCAATTCACAAACCCTGTATCTAGGAGGTACACCAGAGCATCCCAACCACCCCCACCATGGCCTACCATCAAGCCAACCCACTAAGCTACAAGTTTGTCCAGGACAAATCCTTTTGAAGTCTAGTAAAAACCCATGAAACAGACACCCCAAGTTAGAGTCCAGCAAACCCATTAAAAACAGAGAAAGTACAAGGCAGTTTGTGGTTTCCTTTTGTTTAAGTCAACTTGTCCTCGTCCAAGGCAGGTCTTATCTATGTTCTAATAAGAGTAGGGAGTCCCAAGGAGCAGCAACACATCCAGGCAAAGCAACAAGGCAACAAGAACAACAGATTTCCATTTCAGGAAAACTCCAAAACTGCTTTATTTGCTTTTTGTTCAGTCTGTTTTTGTGTCTTGTGTCTGTTCTTTATAGTTGTTGAGCTCGTCCTATTATGAGGCTCTTAATTAGTGTCAGTAGTAGTAGTTTGAATCCTAAGTTGGCCCTTGGATGATCTGTGCATCCAATGGCTCACAAGTTATCAGCCCCTCTATATAAAGAGGTCTTGTATGTTTGTTTGAGCAGACTTTTATGAATGAATGAATTAAACTTTGAGAAATCACTCAATGTTATCAAACTTGTGCTAAGAGCTGTAGTTTGAAGCAAGCCTGATACATCTCCAAGGTGTTTGATCAGTGCCTTGTATTGTGAGTCAAGTTATACCTGTGCTTTGCTGTGGTTAACTTACTTGCTGTTGAGTTTAGTTTAGAGTGTTTGTGCTTTGCTGTAATACTTGAAAACTATCTCTAAATCCAGTCTTTGAGTCCTTTTCTCTTGTGCCTTGCTGTAGAGGATTGTCTCTAAGTCATATCCCCTGAGTCTTTCAGTTAAACAACTCAACATCCCTAAAACAATATCCCTTGTCACTTGTTTTGTTCTCAGTTTGAATCAAGTTCATCAAGCTTACTTAAAACTTGTGAACCTTAGTAGTTTACACTCCAATTACACAAACAAAATGGCATTCTGCGATAAGCGAAAGTACCATAGGGACATGTGAAGGTGGTTTTCTCTTGGTCTTCAGGGTGGATAGGGATTTGGAAAAATCCTGATTAACCATCTAGATAACACAAAAACTTGTGACAAGCTAACGTCTCTAGCATTTGGTCAATGAAGGGTAGAGGATAGTGATCTTTCCTAGTTGATTGATTCAGCTTTCTGTAGTCAATACACATACGCCACCCCGTCACAATCCTTGTGGGGATGAGCTCATTCTTCTCATTTTTGACCACTGTTGTTCCTTCTTTCTTGGGAACAACTTGAACAGGGCTAACCCATTTAGAGTCAGAGATTGCATAGATTATGCCAGCATCTAGCAATTTCATAACTTCAGTTTTAACTACTTCCTGCATGTTGGGATTAAGACGGTGTTGACCTTGAACACAAGGTTTTTGGCCTTCTTCTAAATTGATTCTATGCATGCAGAAGTCTGGGCTTATGCCTATTAAATCTTCGACTTTGTAACCTATTGCCTTTCTATGCTTTTTCAAGACAGTCAATAGTGAGGTTAACTGATTTTCATCTAGGAGAGCACTCACTATGACTGGGCAATACTCAGATTCATCTAAAAAAGCATATTTTAGATTCGAGGGAAGAAGTTTTAGTTCAGGTTTTTGTACTTCTGCCTTGGCAGGAGTATGAATCAAGCTTATGAACTCTTTAATTTCTTCTGACATTATCTCTTCTCCGGTCAGGTCCTTTTCCAGCTCACTGATCTCGAAATTGTCATTCTCAGAGATATCCTCCAACAACAAGATTGCCTCTAAAGGATCCTCGATTATTGATGGATACAGAGATTCATCAACAATGGAGTCGACAATATCAATAAAACAGTAAGACTCCTCTAGCATGGGGCTTTTCATTGCACTGTTCAAGTTATAAGTGACATTATCATCACCTACTTCTAGTGTCAGTTTTCCATTCTTAACATCGATTACTGCTCCGGCAGTGTGTAAAAATGGCCTTCCTAAAATAATAGGGATTTGAGAATCTTCAACCATATCTAGCACGATGAAATCGACGGGAATGAAAAAACATTCCTACTTTGACAGACATATCTTCTAAAACTCCCATAGGTTGTTTTAAAGAACGGGCTGCCATTTGCAGAGTGACACTGGTGCATTTGAGAATTTCCATATTAAGCTTTTCACATATGGAATAGGGCATGACGCTTACACTGGCACCTAGATCGCATAGAGCTTTATCGATTGTGTAGGTGCCTATAGTGCAAGGTATAGAGAAACTACCGGGATCCTTTAACTTAGGAGGGGACTTATTTTGCAACAAAGCACTGCACTCAGCTGTGAATGCTATGATTTCAATATCATCTAAAGCCCTCTTCTTAGTTAAGATATCCTTCATGAATTTTGTGTAAGAAGGGATTTGAGTGATCAATTCAGTGAAGGGAACCGTTACCTGGAGGTTTTTGACCACTTCCATGAATTTGCTAAAATGGGTTTCCTTATGATTTCTCCTCAAGCGTTGGGAAAATGGAACTTGGATTTTGATGGGTTCCTTCACAGGTTCATCCTTCTTTTCTTTGTTTTCCGCTTCCTTAGCGGTGGACGGTTGGGAATCTTTTTGGCTCTCTACTGGTGTTGGCTCAACTATTGTTTCCTTGGGTTGCTGAGGTTCCTTATAAGTGGTACCACTCCTACGGGTGATAGCATTAGCGGTGTCCCTCGGTTGCTCACCATGAGGTGGGAGTTGGCCTTGTTTCCTTTGGGTATTAGAGGCAGCCAATTGGGCCATTTGAGTTTCAAGCATCTTGATGGCAGCATTTTGAGCTTGATCACTCTTTTGAAGTTGAGCAAACATTGAATCTTGTTTTTGAACAACTTGGAGAAGCATGGATTCAATTTTGCTCAGGCTTGAGTCACTGGGTTGGCTTTGATTTTGGGGTGGTTGTGTTGGAGTAAGTGTCCTCCACAATAGTGCATTTATATAATAAATCTCATTTGGAATATACGTGGCATGATTAGTATATTTTGATACTCCACGTCAGTTGATTAACGTAAATCGGTAACGCTTGGCTGACTAGAGTTTGACGTTATTGTCGTATGACGGCGTTAATCAACTGATCCCTTTAGGTCACACCTATAGGATGAGACCCAAATAGAATACTAATTATTTGTATACGATACATTTTAATTAGAGCATTACATATATTTGATATGTACGTTTAGTTACGAGAGTTATTTATTGGAAATTGAGTTGCGAACTCATTCCACTTAAGTTTATTAGTCAATTATACGATAAATGACTGAATAAATTTTACGTCTTATTTTAATACGATTAAATAAGATATAATTTAATGATTAATCGTTAATTCATTAAATTAGTTGAGGTTATGCATATATTTTGAGATAGAGGTAATTAGTTAATTATATTTACAAGGAGTTGTAAAATAAATTAACTGGGCATTGTGGGATCTATTATATATTGATATAATGGTAAAATATCACTTAAAAGTTAAGAATATAATTTGATTCATATAATTGTTACATGATCAAATTAACACTTAATTATACAAGATAATTAAGCATATGATTAATAAGTATTTGTGAGACAAATATCAAAAATCAAAATGGTCCATTATGGACTCAAGTGGACCGGTTATGAGTAGAGAAAATCATTAGTGATTTTACTCTACCAATTCCACACTCCACCAATTAATAATGATATGTTATGACACATGATCATTATCAATTTCTAACCCACACTCAACCTATTTGCATGTTAATTAAATAAGAAGGAAAATCACCCTTTGGGGCCTTGTCATGACCGGCCAAATGCTCATAAATAGAGCATTTGTTGCTCATTTTTCCTCATGACTTGATTCTTCTTTTATTCACATCTTCTCACTAAAATATCTCCTACATCTCTCTAAACTCACATGCAAACTAATATTCTCTTAGTATTACTAGAGTAGTAATACAATAATATTAGTAGTATTTATCATACTTATTATCTAGTTAACAATAAGGTAAGATTATTTCGGTTTAATCTTGGGTGCAACAAGAAGGAGACCTTCTACTATGGAGGTTGTTTTATGGAGGATCATCCACTAATTTCATGCTCAAGAACAATAATAAGGAGTTCTTATTGTGCCCATATTGAACCGAAAATACCCCATGTAAGGATGTTTTCGTCTTATCTTTTCTTTTATGCTTTTATATTTGCATGCATGATAACTAGATCCTAAATCATTAAGTTAATGTAATTTAATAAACTAATTAGAGGATTCTAATTAAAGGTCTAGGACTTTCAGGTTGGTGTTGAGGTTGGTGTTGGTGTTGGTAAGGTTGATTGAAGTTAGGTTGAAATAGAGGTCTCTGGTTTTGAAAACCAGGTGGATTATAGGGCTTCTGGTGATGTGGTATGAATGGTTGTTGAATCTGATGGTAGGGATTCGGAATGTTGGTGCTTCTGTAGGACAAAAGAGGATGGTTCTTTGTGTTCTCATTATAGAAGTTTAAGAAAGCATTGCTCTGCCTGTATGCTTGGTAGGCATTGACTTGCTCTAGCGAACTCCTACATTCTTGAAAACTGTGTCCTCCAACCCCACATGTCTCACATACCACTACGTGGTTAGTGGCGTTAACATGTTGCTTGGATTGGGAAGAGCTTCCTACTTGTTGCTGCAGAAGGGCTAATTGGGCTTCCAGGAGTGCTACTTTGCTTGAATCTTCCTGCTTGGTTTTGAGCGGCATAGCACGTGAGTTGCTATACTGAGAGTCGTGAATTGCCATTGACTCGATAGTTGCACTAGCTATTTCTACATCGATCTGATCGAAACAACCATTGTTAGCGGAGTCGAGGATACGACGCGATTCGCCACAACAACCGTTGTAGAAGGTGATAGCTAAGAACCATGAATCAAGGCCATGATGAGGGTATTCTCTTTGTAATTCTTTGTACCTTTCCCATGCCTCATAAAGGCTTTCATCGCCTCTCTGACGGAATCCAGAGATTTGACTCCGTAAGTGAGGTGGTCGTTATACACCAAAAATAAAACCTAAGTCAACTAACTAAGAAGATAGCGGAAGTAGGGTCGATCTCCACAGGGAGGAAACTAATTAACTGAAATCTAATTCTGCCAGTAACAATCTATGGGGGTTTGAAAAGGTTTAAACTAAACTAAAAAAGATTAAAAGAAGAGAAGTAAAAGATAGAGATAAATAAGAAATAAATCAGATAAGAGAGAAATATGCTAGGATTCGGTCTACTGCAGTATCGGCACCTATGGGTCAACTAAGTCAGTCAATCTATCAATGAGAAGGGCAATGGTTTTCTCCTCTCGGTCTCAAACCACCCTAGGGATTTTCCTAATTAACTCTCGTCCTCTTAGGAGTCACCTATCAATTCTAAACAAGTCTTCCCTTCCAATCTCTCGATCCAGGTCGGGGTTAACTACCTAGCCTATTCTCCTGCGTATACTCATTCGACTAAACCTCAATTAAATCGCAAAGATCGATTCTCATATTCAAGACTAACCAAACTAATCTATCCTAACATGCCTCTACTACAGTTTCCCTCATCCCAACATACAAGAGAATTAGCTACTCATCTAACGAACTATGCTAACAAAGACGATTGAACATATGATGATAGACATAATAAAATCGTAATTAATAAGCATAAATAATAACAACACAGCAGTTAAGTAGAGCAAGTAGTAATTAAGATTAAGATAGAGGTAAGAGTAAAAGAGAGAAATCGTTTACAATCTTAGCAATCCGGCGTAAAGAACAATCCACGTCGAATAACCCGAATGAAAACTAAAGATTAAAAGTTCAGAAACTAAGGAAAGATTAATGTCTGCTAATTACTGAATAATAAGTGCTGAATACTAATGACGTAAGTAAGAGTCATATATAGTGTGTAACACGACTCTTAACCTAATTAACCTAATGGACTTAAAGCCCGTAATAGAATCTACTCGATCGAGGGAAATAACCACTCGATCGAGGCTTTTATTGATGGAAATCAGTCGATCGAGCACTTGATCTACTCGATCGACCAACTGGTAAGCGACTTCTACTCGATCGAGCAAAGGAGGTAGCTCGATCGAGCACTTCTGGCTTCAACTTACCTCGATCGAATGGTAAACCCATCGATCGAGGTCTTCTGGCATAGTATGTGGCGTGAGTCATGACTTGGGCTTGATTATGAACGGTTTCACGCTTCCCCAAGCAAGAGTTCCTGTCCCGATCTTTCCATTCTCCTAAATGCATGCAAAATGGACTGCTTTGGCTCGGTTTCTGCTACTACACAGCTTGTACCTACAAAATGGTAATGAAAGTACAAAGTAGCCAAATAGGGGCATATGGCGATATAATATCACCTAAATGACATAGAAATGCGTGCATAAATGGGCTAGAAAGTCTATATAAAATACACGCATCAAACTTCCCCAAACCAAACCTTTGCTTGTCCTCAAGCAACCTAAATGCAGCTAAATAAAACAAAATAAACCTAGGGGAATGGAGCAAGTCTCAGAGCTAACTACAAATCAATATTAAACAGTTTAATGCACTCATTCAATCGCTGCAAAGCTTAATACGAAAGTGAACGAATTTATACAATCTTGGAAATAAATTAGATTTTCGACCTTGCAAGACTCAACCAAATTCGGACTCTCACGGGTCGCTCTTCCCTCAACAAGCAAATGGTAAATAAATATGTAAAAGAGAGAAAGAAAATATAGTCACTCACCTAGACTACAACCGACACAACATGCATTGCTAACTATTATGAAAGATGATTCAAGCACCGTACACACGCATAACCACCGTTCAAGGACAATCACGTGCCGAACATTCGCAAAGATATGGGATATGTGAGGCTAATTGGTGAGAAGGGGCAAAACAATTATTGGAAATGTGAGGGTAAATAGCCAAGCTAGTTCCTAACAATACCGCATTAGAACTCGTTCCTTCCTTCCAACCATCAAAATTAAGCTCGATGCCTTAACATAAATAGGCATATACAACACAAATCCATATGACACCTCGACAAGATAATGATACGCATAGGAGGTGTAGAAACAAAAACTTCAGCCAATCATTTTTTCTCATTATTTTTTCATTTTTTCTTTCTTTTCTTTTTCTTTTTCTTTGGTTGACTGAGGAAAACAAACCTCTCGATCGAGTGTATTAAGTCACTCGATCGAAGCAATAAAGCACAGAAACTGCTCGATCGAGCTAAACAAACTGCTCGTTCGAGGCACAACTAACACTTCTCTTCTTTTTTTCTCACAAGAAACCCACTCTAATCAATAAAAACGAGCCAAAACTGACACAACGGTAGAATATACCTCGACTACTAAACTAGCTCGGCAAAGGTAGGCTAAGTTTGGAATGTAGTTAAGGGCAACATGCAGATATGGCTTTATGTGGAGTTAATGGGGTAAAATGAGGAAGAGGGAGATGCAAATATTCTCAACACACGTAATACCGACCACAAACCCAATGCGTGCAGGCAATAAGAAATCAAAATTCATATACAAGCAAAAGACACGAGATGTGGGGAGTAACTACTCTCATTCCTAGATGAACTGGTCATAGATGTCACCAGTTATAGGCTCTAAAACTCAGAAAATATAAGTAGTTTGCCAAAATGTTGAGTCAAGTCTAATAATCAAATTAAATTCCAGAACAAAATTCAATAGTTCACTATTCGATTTCACTAAGTAAGTCAAGAAAGGTGCAAAGAATAGCATAAAATAAACTTGTAGTGCAATTTCATCATGAACAAGGCTCCAATCCGACTCAACTAAATGCAAAAATAAACGTGATATTTTTGATTTTTTCAATTTTTTTTTTTTTTTAATGAACATGAATTGTAAACGTGAATGCAATACAAATGCGAATGCAGACGCAAAAGGATGTAAAACACTTCCCCAAACCAAAACAGACAATGTCCTCATTGGCTATAACACAAGAGCATAGACGGGAAAGGGAAAAACAACCTTATTCATGCTCCTAAGAAATGAAATATATAAAGAATGGAAAAACTAAAGGAACAGAAACAACTCACAAAACAGAGGCTTCCCCAAACCAGCATCAAACTGTGGGTCGATCGATTAGAATTTCTACTCGATCGAGCAACTTTTCCAGGTAAAACAGCTCGATCGAGTGGCTTGCTTTACTCGATCGAGCACTTCATAATTCAGCCCACGACTTTGAACAGTTGATTTCCGCTTCCATTCCTGCAAAACGATGCCAACCAAAACCCAGAAAATACCAAAAATTGTCCAATAAGAAATATAAATTGTCTATCTAAACTACGGATTATCACGCGATAGTCTAAATGTCTAATTGAAAACGCAATAAATTGTTTTTACAAGTTGCAC
>JAIUZE010001998.1:0-23495 GCA_022085475.1 Heliosperma pusillum | reverse complement strand
GTCTATGTGGAAAAGACTCTGTTTCTAGCCGGTTTGATCAAACGGGTTTGGTCAAACTAAGATCTAGTCAGCCCGTTTTGACTGATGACCCGTCGCGGGACTCGGGTCGGGGATTTGTCTTCAAGTAAGGTTGTATTTAATTAATGCATTAGCCTTAGTAGATATGAGGCGATATGATATTTGAATATGATTTATATGCAATTAGTCACATGATAGGAAGTTTTTCCCGTGACTGTTTGATTATATGGTTGGTGTCGTGTTGACTAAGTACCCATAGAGAATTAGGAGTATATGGCGTCTTGACCATTCTAATTCTAAATGAGTATCTTGGACCATGACATTGATAGGCCGTACTATCTTTAACGAGGATATGGAGTTCACTGCTTGATAGCTTTTGGGTCACGGCCTGGGGGGCTTATCTCCAAGTCGGGGCATGGCATCCTAAGAGTTCCGCTTTGGGAAGGGAGCCAGCTTAAGTACTAGCCATCTCTGCTTAGGGGGTCGCCTAGTAGAGTTTCTCATAGACGGTTATGTCATGGGACGGGGAGTGGAATAGCTGTTGTCGCTAGGTCTGATCAGTCTAGGACTAGGATGTTTTCCTACCTTGTGGTATAGCCTCGAGTTACAGAAGTCGACTATGGATGTTCTAAGGAAACTGCGTTATGCCTGTTTGTAGACGTATTGGTCTTTCATGTTTGTATGATTCTATGAATCTTAGAAGGTGCGATGCAAGCCGGCTAAGGTTGATAGAGTTTGGATTACCGATTGTTAACTGATTCACATGATATTATGTTTGATTAGGGTTTGAGTGTATCATGGCCATGTTAACGGTAACATCTGAGCTAGCATACCAGCTTCCCTACCTCGTGTTATAGTTTATTATCGGATTCACATGATAGCTTTCATATGCTAGGTTATATGTTAGTTAATTGTTTCATAACATGAAAAGCATATCTTATATGTTAAGGTTTTGTATTTTCCATATACATTGCTTTTATGTTATTCATGTTTAATTAAACTCGACATTTCGTGGCTGGGAGAACTCGGAGTTACTCCCCACTGACTGTGGCTTCCGTGTTTATATTTAATGCGGTTGGCAGGTTTGTGATGCATACATTGGGTACATCGACGAGCTAGCGAGCGAAGTATTTACCTTGGACCTATATTCGGTTCTTAGATTGTATATTATTATACACTCTTTTATTTCAGTATTTATACGGGAGATATGTCTCCCGTCTTGTATATTTCTTTTGTATAATATTATTTCCGTTTTGTAATGAACCTTTTTATTTATGACACCTTCGTTATGTATTCTCATATTTTATTTAGTTAAATTATTTTTTTTCTTTCCGCAAATTTGAGGGTGTCACAGAGTAAACCAGAACTACTCGGTCGAGCAGTCCTGCCTGACAAAAGTCCTCGATCGAGTACAATTTCTACTTGATTGAGCAAACTAACCTATCTGTATAAGAGAAGTCTTCGATCCGCTTTCAATTTACTCGATCCCTATTCTCCTTTGGCTTTCATCTTTCGAATTTTCTGCATAATCTTCCCTGCAATTCGTTTTAGTATCCAAATTAATTGTGGGCGGATACAACTGCTTTGAAGAGGTGATGTTAGCTCCCCAGTTTGATGCTGGTTTGGGGAAGCTTTGTTTTGTGAGTTCTTCTGTTCGTTTATTTTCTCCATTCCTTGTTTATATTTCATTCCTAAGAATCATGAATTAGGTTGTTTTTTTCCCTTTCCCTTATATGCTGTTGTGCTATAGCCAATGAGGACATTGTCTGTTTTGGTTTGGGGAGGTGTTTTGCATCCTTTTACGTCTGCGTTTGCATTTGTATTGCATTCACGTTTACAATTCATGTTAATTAGAATACAATTTGAACATTCACGTTTACAATTCATGCTAATTAGAAAAAATTTGAAAAAATCAAAAATATCACGTTTATTTTTGCATATAGTCGACTCGGATTGGAGTCTTGTTCGTGATGAAATTGCACTACAGTCTATTTTATGCTATTCCTTGCACCATTCTTGACGTACTTAGTAAAATCGAAGTAGTGTACTATTGAATTTTGTTTTGGAATTTAAATTTGATTATTAGACTTGACTCAACATTTTGGCAAACTACTTATATATTCTGAGTTTTAGAGCCTATAAATGGTGACATCTATGACCAGTTCCTCTAGGAATGAGAGTAGTTACTCCCCACATCTCGTGTCATTTGCTTGTATATGAACTTTGATTTCTTATTGCCTGCACGCATTGGGTTTCTGGTCGGTATTACATGTTTTGAGAATATTTGCATCTCCCTTTTCCTCATTTTACCCCATTAACTCCACATAAAGTCATATCTGCATGTTGCCCTTAACTACATTCTAAACTGAGCCTACCTTTGCCGAGCTAGTTTAATAGTCGAGGTATATTTCACCGTTGTGTCAGTTTTTGGCTCGTTTTCATTGATTGGAGGTGGTTTTTGTGAGAAAAAGAAGAGAAGTGATTAGTTGTGCCTCGATCGAGCAGCTTGTAGCTCGATCGAGCAGATATTAATGTATGTTGCCTCGATCGAGTGACATAATCCACTCGATCGAGAGGTTTTTCCTCGATCAGCCAAGACAGAAAATGAATAAAAAAAAGAAGAAAGAAAATGAAAAAATGAAAAAAAAATATAATGAAAAAAATAGTTGGCTGAAGTTTTTGTTATTTACACCTCCTACGCTTATTATCATTTGTCGAGGTGTTTTATGGGATTTGTGGTGTATATGCCTAGTTTTATTGAGGCATCGAGCTTAGTTTTGATAGTTGGAAGAATGGTACGGTCTTGTTAGGAACTAGCTTGGCTATTTACCCTCACACTTCCATTAATTGTTTTGCCCCTTCTTACCAATTAGCCTCACATATCCATACTTTTGCAAATGTTTGGCACGTGATTGTCCTTGAACGGTGGTTATGCGTGTGTACGGTGCTTGAATCATCTTTCATATTAGTTAGCAAGGCATGTTGTGTCGGTCGTAGTCTAGGTGAGTGACTATATTTTCTACTCTCTTTCATATACATATTCACTTACCATTTGCTTGTTGAGAGAAGAATGACCCGTGAGAGTCCGAATTTGGTTGAGTCTTGCAAGGTCGAAAGTCTAATTTATTTCCACGATTGTATAAATTCGTTCGCTTTCGTATTAAGCTTTGTAGCGATTGAATGAGTGCATTGAATGGTTTAGCATTGACTTGTAGCTAGCTCTGAGACTTACTCCATTCCCCTAGGTTCATTTAGTTCCATATAGCTGCATTTAGTTTGCTTGAGGACAAGCAAAGGTTTGGTTTGGGGAAGTTTGATGCGTGTATTTTATATAGACTTTCTAGTCCATTTATGCACGCATTTATATGTCATTTAGGTGATATTATGTCACTATATACCCCTATTTTACTACTTTGTACTTTCATTACTATTTAGGAGAATGGAGGGAACGGAACAGATGGTCTTGCATGGGGAAGCGTGAACCCGCTCGCAATCAAGTCCAAAGCCATGTCCAACACTGCATGATAGGCTAGAAGACCTCGATCGACTATATATTTGATCGATCGAGGAGAGTTGAAATGAAGAGTTGCTCGATCGAGCTGTCATGTGCTCGATCGAGTGGCAGTCGTTGGAGAGTTACTCGATCGAGTAGAATTGCTACTCGATCGACCGATATCCTCGAATAAAAGCCTCGATCGAAGGGTGTTTTCCCTCGATCGAGTGGAATCCATCATGGGCCTTAAGTCCGTAGTCTAATTAGGTTTAGAGTCGTGTTATGCATTATATAAGACTCTTATTTACGTCATTAGGAAAGACATCTAGTTATCATCCATTATTGGCATTCATTAATCTTTCACCATTAGTTTCTGAACTCTATTAATCCTTTAGTTTACATTCGGGTTTATCGACGTGGATTTGTTCTTTACGCCGGATTCGCTAAGATTGTAAACTCTTTCTCTCCTTTATTCTTAATCTTTATTTTAGTCTTGATTACTGTTTACTCTTTTTAACTGCTGCGTTATTATTATTTATGCTTGTTAATTACGATTTTATTATGTCTATCGTCATATGTTCAATCGTCTATGTTAGCATCGTTAATAACATGAGTAGCTAATTCTCTTGTATGTTAGGATGAGGAAAACTGTGGTAGAGGCATGATAGGGTAGAGTATTTTGGTTAGTCTTGAATGTGAGAATCGATCTAAGCAATTTAATTGAGGTTAGTCGAATGAGTGCACGCAGGAGACTAGCTAGGTAGTTAACCCCGACCTGGATCGAGAGATTGGAAGGGAAAGGCTTGCTTAGAATTGATAGGTGACATTAAGAGGACGAGAGTTAATTAGGAAAATCCCTAGGGTGGTTTGAGACCAAGAGGAGAAAACCATTGCCCTTCTCATTGATAGATTGACTGACTTAGTTGACCCGTAGATGCCGATATTGCAGTAGACCAAATCCTAGCATATTCTTCCTTTATCAGATTTATTTCATAATAATTTCTACCTTTATTTCTCTTCCTTTAATCTTATTTAGTTTAGTTCAAAACCAATTCAAAACCCCCTAGATTGTGACTGGCAGATTTAGATTACAGTAAGTTAATTTCACCCCCTGTGGAGATCGACCCTACTTCCGCTATCTTCTTAGTTAGTAGACTTAGGCTTTTATCTTTGGTGTATAACGACACGCATCATGCACGGTGCTAGTGCGTTTCATTTACCGTGAGAGATGTCGTCAATGTATTGGTACGTTTGAATGGATGATTATATGATTGATTACTTATGATCTTCGCATGACTTGGCATGGTTTGTTTGTCGAGTCTCAATCTTATCAAACTTATACTGCTAACGGTGAGATGTAAGCCCTAATGAGCGTATTCGGTTGCCTAAGAGTGTCTTCCCCGAGTCTTTGTATAATATGATGGATTCAGATTTGTATTCCATATGCTCTTATCATTATATATTGAATTGCCTATCTATGCTTATCGTATTTCACATGTATATCTATATATGCATGCTTCTACTTTTGTATTTCCTTCTATGTACGTTTAATGAGATATGGCTGGGAGAACCCGGAGTTACTCCCCACTGATTGTGGCGTTCATGTTTTTCATGGATGAATAGGTTGCTTGATTGGATGGCATTTTGCTTGGTATTTTGGGTTCGGGTGTGAGCTAGCGGGCGTTGTCCCTGGATGAAACACCTCTAGACGTTCATTAGCTAGATGCTAAATAACTTTGTCTTTTGTTAACACTTTGAGAGACTACGTCTCTTGTAGTATTTTATTTTTGGTTTGTAATATTTGACACTCCTCGTATTTTCTATTTGCATGTTAAAATCTTTTAAAAACACCGTATTTCCTCTAATTAAATCACATGCTTGTATGTTTTATTTCCGCATTCGCGAGGGTTGTCACAGTTGGTATCAGAGCTTTATCGCTCCCGACGCACACACGTGAACCCTAAACTTAAACTACTTGACCTTGAAATAATAAATGAGAGATGGGTAGAAGTTAAGGACTTTACTTGGTAGTCTATTTGTTTATGCTAATTGATAGGAGTAACTTAATTTGTTTTAGTTTCTTATGAACATGGTTAGACCACGAGTAGTAGAGAATGTTATGGTGGAAGCTGTTACGCAAGTGTTGAAAAATCAACAAGATGCGGCTTTAGCTCAAGCCAACCAAGTTCCCCCTCGTAGAGAAGATAACCACCAAGGAGGCTACGCTTGGGTGGCAGGTCAAATAGCTAGGAGTAAGATTATACCTTACGGTGGAGAGCCGGACCCTACCGAGCTATCGGATTGGTTCCGAGAGATGGAGAAGCAGTTTGATCTATACCAAGTCCGTGAAGAGGACAAGGTAAGGATCGCAAAGCACTTCCTTGTAAGGGAAGCAGATAATTGGTGGGCTATTACTAGTGCCACCGCTACTCTTGAAGATGATTTCAATTGGGCTTGTTTTAAAGCTCTAGTGGAAGGTCGATTCTATCCTAAGGAGCTTAAGCAACAAAGGCTCAAGGAGTTTATTGACTTCAAGCAAGGTAACTTGTCGGCGCAAGACTTCACTATGGAGTTCAACAAGCTTGCTCATTTTGCTCCGAGACTTATCAGAGATGACGAGGACCGAGCTTTCTACTACCGCAACAAGCTTAGTGCTTTACTTCAAAGTAAAGTGAGGAGGAATACTACTTCCTTTGGGGATTTATATGATGATGCTTTGTGGGCCGAGAATTCCATGAAGGCCATTAGGGATGAAGCTATGATGAATAATCCCTCTCCTTCTTTCAATCCTAGGGCAAATGTCTATGGGAAGAGACCGTTTATTCCGTCTTCCTCAAACTCTTATGCCAACAAGAGGAGATTCAATCCTCCTTCAAATGCAAATACAAGAGCTCCCGCTCCTTTCATTCCCCGAGCTACTTCTAATGTGGCTCATAGGCCTTATGCTCCTCAAGCTCAAGCTCAACGTCACTTTTGCAACCGTTGTAGACTTCCACACCACCCCGGTGTGTCTTGTTCCAACCGACCTTATATTTGCTACTTTTGTCAAAAGGGTGGTCACCGTTATAAGGATTGCCCCGATCGAAAGATGCCCCCTCCTACTGCTAAACCTAAGGGTTCTATCTTTGTTATGAGCCGTGCCGAAGCCGATGCTCATTCGGAGATAATTACGGGTATGCTCTCAATCTTAGAGCAACCGTGTCTTATTCTATTTGATACCGGTGCTTCTATGTCTTTTGTGTCTTTGACTTATGCTAATAAATTATCTATCGAGCCTACATCTAGTGAGGATACTCCCATATCCTTACCATCCGGAGATATTATCTCTTGTTCTACTCTTTATCCTAATGTTCCAATATCTATTGCGTTTTCTATCTTTCCCGCTAACCTTCTTAAGTTCCCTCTAGGAGAGTTCGATACAATTCTAGGCATTGATTGGTTAGCATTGTACCATGCTAGGTTCGAGTGTCGTGATCAAAAGATTTATTTAAAGAGTCCTTTAGGAGTTAGAATAACCTATAAGGGATCTCATCCCCAAAAAGGTGTGTCTTTGATTTCCGCTATGAAGTTGGTAAGTATGGTAAGAAAGGGTCATCAAGCATACTTGTGTATTGTGACTTCTTCAACTACCTCTTTGCCAAATATTGAAGATGTGACTATAGTTCGTGAATTCGATGATATATTCCCTGAAGATTTGCCCGGGATTCCTCTTGAGCGTGATGTTGAATTCTGTATTGACCTTGTACCTGGTTCCGGACCCATAGCCAAAGCTCCTTACCGTATGGCTCCAACCGAGTTGAAAGAATTAAGGAAGCATCTTGATGGTATGATTGAGAAGGGTTTTATTCGACCAAGTGCCTCGCCTTGGGGGGCTCCCGTTCTTTTTGTGAAGAAGAAATATGGTTCTATGAGGCTTTGTATTGATTATCGTGAGTTGAATCGGATTACAATCAAGAATAGGTATCCTTTGCCAAGGATTAAAGATTTGTTTGATCAACTAAAGGGTGCTTCTACTTTTTCCAAGATCGATTTGAGATCCGGTTATCACCAAATTCCCGTTCGTGAGGTTGATATTCCGAAGACCGCTTTTAGTACAAGGTATGGTCATTATGAGTTCAAGGTGATGCCATTTGGATTGACGAATGCTCCCGCTATTTTCATGGACCAAATGAACCGCACATTTAGTGAGTATCTTGACAAGTGTGTGGTGGTGTTCATTGACGATATCCTTATTTTCTCCAAGTCCAAAGAAGAGCATGCTATTCATCTAAGGACTATTTTGGGTGTTCTTCGTCGTCAATAGTGGTATGCTAAATTCTCCAAGTGTGAATTTTGGTTACCTAAGGTGTCCTTTCTTGGGCATGTGATTTCTAAAGAGGGTGTAATGGTAGATCCTTCGAAAGTTGAGGCCGTTGTTGATTGGAAGAGTCCGACCGATATTAGAGAAATTCGAAGTTTTCTTGGTTTAGCTGGTTATTACCGTAGATTTGTCAAGGATTTCTCTAAGCTTGCTAGACCGATGACCCAATTGTTGAAGAAGGAAACCAAGTTCCTATGGAATGAAGCTTGTGAAGCCGCGTTTTAAGAGTTAAAGAAAAGGTTAACTACCGCTTCAGTGTTGACTTTGCGTGAAGATGGTGTAGACGTTGATGTCTATTGTGATGCTTCCAAGATGGGTTTGGGTTGTGTTCTTATGCAAAGTAGGAAAGTGGTGGCTTATGCTTCGAGACAGTTGAGAGTTCATGAAGTGAACTATCCTACTCATGATTTGGAATTGCCCGCCGTTGTTCATGCTTTGAAAGTGTGGAGACATTACCTTATTGGTGTTCATTGTCGTATATTCACCGATCACAAAAGTTTGAAGTTCATATTTACTCAAAAAGAGTTGAATATGAGACAAAGAAGATGGTTGGAATTGGTGAATGATTATGATTTTGAGTTATTGTACCATGAAGGGAAGGCAAATGTTGTTGCCGATGCTCTTAGTAGGAAAGTTTCTCATGCTTTGAATGCTATACCGGTATTACCCGATGATCTTTGTGCCGAGTTTTGAAAGTTGAGGTTAGAATTCATGGAGCGTGGATTTTTTTATGTTGGTGCTATGACTGCTGAACCTGTTTTTCTCCGTGAGATCCGCGAAAGCCAAGTTGATGATCTTACCTACAAGTCTATTCAAGCCAAGCTTCTTGAAGGTAAAGCTAAAGATTTCAAGTTTGATGATAAAGGTGTTCTTCGATTCCATGGCCGTTTGTTTGTGCCTAATGCTCTTGATTTGAGAAAGCGGGTTCTTGATGAAGCTCACCTTTCCCCTTATTCTATTCACCCCGGAGGTGATAAGATGTACAAAGACTTGAAGCTACAATTTTGGTGCCCGAATTTGAAGGGCGATGTTGTGTCTTATGTTGGAAGATGTCTTACTTGCCAACAAGTGAAAATTGAACCAAAGAGGCCCGGTGGGTTGCTGCAACCTTTGGATATTCCACTATGGAAGTAGGAATCCATTTCTATGGATTTTGTTATGGCCTTGCCGAGTACCGTTGGAGGTAAAGATGCCGTTTGGATTGTTGTTGATCGTTTGACCAAGTGTGCTAGATTTATTCCGATCAAAGAAACTTGGAGTTTAGATCGTTTAGCCAAGGCCTATGTTGCCGAGATTGTTAGATACCATGGCGTTCCTAAGGAGATCATATCCGACCGAGATCCGAGGTTTTGTTCGAGATTTTGGAAGGCTTTACAAGAAGCCATGGGTAGTAAACTGTTGATGAGTACCGCATTTCATGCCGCTACCGATGGTTAGACCGAGAGGACTATTCAGACTTTAGAAGACTTGCTTAAGGCTTGTGCACTCGAGTTCCAATCTAGTTGGGAAAAGAGTCTACCGTTGGTGGAGTTTTCTTACAACAATAGTTATCATGCCTCGATCAAGATGGCTCCTTATGAAGCTCTTTATGGAAGAAAATGTCGGAGTCCTATATGTTGGAATCAATTGAGTGATGTTCGTGACTTAGGCCCCGATGTTCTTGTTGAGACCATTGATCATGTGAAGGTCATTCATGATAGAATGAAAGCCGCTCAAGAACGTCAAAAGTCTTATGCCGAAATCCGAAGAAGACCGCTAGAATTTGAGGTTGGAGATAAAGTGTTTTTGAAAGTATCTCCAATGAAGGGTGTTAAACGGTTTGGTGTTAAGGGTAAATTGAGCCCGAAATACATTGGACCCTTTGATATTGTGAAAAGGATTGGTGCCGTTGCTTACAAGTTGGATTTGCCCCCGAATTTGGCTAAGGTTCATGATGTATTCCATGTTTCTCAATTGAGAAACTATGTTAGTGATCCAAGCCATGTCTTTCAAAAGGAAATGCCCGAGCTTGAACCGAATTTGTCCTTTGAAGAGAAGCCGATCCGCATCCTAGATCGCAAGGATAAGAAGTTGAGAAGTAAGGTGGTTCCTTTAGTGAAAATCTTGTGGAGATGTGCTAATGTCGAAGAAGAGACTTGGGAAACGGAAGCTTCTATGCGTAGTAAATATCCAAGCCTATTCGATTAAGGTATCTTTCTTTTGCTCAAGTTTCGAGGGCGAAACATTTTAAAAGGTGGGGTGATTGTAACACCCGCAAATGTACCCTTTTTTTATAGTAAAAATATTTTACGGATACTTTTCAGCGAAATTTAGTTTTAGTTTAAAATTAAATTTCTCGTGTCGAATTTAGAATTTCGGAGTTCGTATTTGGATTTTTCGCGAGATTTCAAGTGAATCACGTCTTAAGACGTCATTGACTTTTCCTTGACTTTTTCCACTTACTCTTCATATACTCCCTCATAACCTAATTCTTTCTCACAACTCAAATTTCTTCTTTCTCAACAAGTAAACCCAAAACCTAACCTCGATATTTCTTCCAAGCTTAGAATCATCACTACTCGTTCGATTCTCGCTCATTTTCGCTCAAGTTCGTCTTATTCGTTCCCTCTCATCTTCCTCTATCCGTTTTGGTAATAAAATTACCGTCTTTCTCGCTTTTCAAATTATCCGTCTTTCTCAAGGTGAATTATATTCATCTTTTATTATCTATTTGTAGGTGGTGACCTCCAAGATCCCGACAAAGACTACTTCTTGATTGAAGAGGACATTGACGCGGAGTAAAGACGCAAAAAGGTAACGATGAAGGTTTACTCGATATCAATTACGTGTTTTACGTGTTTTCTATGTTAGGAATCGTATTTAGAATATGATTAGTAAGCTTAGAAATTGTGTTGATGATGATACTTGTTGTTTGTTGAGAATTGATATGAGTATTGATGATTTATGATAATCGTTGATAATGGTTGAATATTGATCCTTAGTGAAATTGGTGATTTTCGTGTGATGTTGACCCCAGCCGGCCGACCGGCAGCCGGTCAGCTGACCGGCTGGGGCAGTGGCTGTATATTATTGTTGTTACGTGAAGTTTATGCATGATTTAGGTCTCAGCCGGCCGACCGGCAGCCTGTCAGCTGACCGGCTGAGACACTGCTGCCTTTTCCTTGGTTTTTTCTCATATGCCTTTGGTCCCAGCCGGGTAGCCGGCAGCCGGTCCACCTGACCGGCTGGGACACACTGCTCTTTTTTTTTGTTTTTTTTTTTTTTTTTTTTTTTTTTTTTTCCCCCCCACAAACATGTTGGCCTTAATATGTTATTTAGGGTACACAGCCGGGTGGCGGCAGAGGTCCACCTGACCGGCGCGCCTGACAACATGCTGAGGTTATTTTGTAATTCACACACTTCACGTTTTTCATTTATAATATTTCCGATGGTTCGTTTATCGTATAAATTTACGTAATGACTTTAAATATTAATGTTTCGAATATATGATATTTCATTCGCTTGTATCGCATGTTTTGTGACGGTTTTTGGTATGTCCCACTTTGAGTCGGTTTCTACGAATGTTACGGTTTGAGCACTAATTTTCTATGTGCTTTGTACTCTCATTCCCTTGGCTACCTCCACGTTCATAAGGCTGGAATGTCGGAACGGGGATGTATTCTTACTGCTTAATTGCATGTGTTAGTGGGCATACGACGACGTTGTTGGGAGGCGAACGCTTTGCGTTAATCGACCTGACCGTCAAATGTTGTGTACTTGCGAGGTGGTGTCATTTGCATGTAGCGTACCGCTTGTTATGAGGCTTGTGCTCTTTTCCGCCTCTTTCGTGAATGTCGACCGAATTTGGGGTACTCGGCGTGTATGATTGACCGAGTCTTGGATGCGAAATGTCATCGCTTGTCGAATCGGAAAACGTTTATTCCGAGAGTCTGGCCAGGTTTAGATTAGGACCAGGTATTTATATCGTCCTCCTACCAGGAGGAAATTAGTCTACATATACGAAATGTCATCGTGTATGCCTTCAAGGAAATGTTTATCTCGTGGATGCCTTTGAATCATACATGCCATGTACACGGTGCTAGTGCGTTTCATTTACCGTGAGAGATGTCGTCAATGTATTGGTACGTTTGAATGGATGATTATATGATTGATTACTTATGATCTTCGCATGACTTGGCATGGGTTGTTTGTCGAGTCTCAATCTTATCAAACTTATACCGCTAACGGTGAGATGTAAGCCCTAGTGAGCGTATTCGGTTGCCTAAGAGTGTCTTCCCCGAGTCTATCTATAGCATGATGATTACGGATTGTACTTCATATGCTCTTATCATTATATATTGAATTGTCTATCTATTCTTATCGTATTTCACATGTATATCTATATATGCATGCTTCTACTTTTGTATTTCCTTCTATGTACGTTTAATGTGATATGGCTGGGAGAACCCGGAGTTACTCCCCACTGATTGTGGCGTTCATGTTTTTCATGGATGAACAGGTTGCTTGATTGGATGGAATTTTCCTTGGTATTTTGGGTTCGGGTGTGAGCTAGAGGGCGTTGTCCCTGGATGAAACACCTCTAGACGTTCATTAGCTAGATGCTAAATAACTTTGTCTTTTGTTAACACTTTGAGAGACTACGTCTCTTGTAGTATTTTGTATTTGGTTTGTAATTTATGACACTCCTCGTATTTTCTATTTGCATGTTAAAATGTTTTAAAAACACCGTATTTCCGTTAATTAAATCACATGCTTGTATGTTTTATTTCCGCATTCGCGAGGGTTGTCACATAGAAAATCGAAATTCAAAATTTCTAGGTACTTCCACTTCATAGATCATAATCTTATTATATCAAGAACAATTTCTTTTGGTCTCGTCACTAGTCTAAGGATTCACCTAAGAACATTTTCTTTTAGTTTCCTCACTAGTTCCTAACTAGGTTTTCGTTGTGGCTTATTTTCTATGGATTTTGTTATGGCCTTGCCGAGTACCGTTGGAGGTAAAGATGCCGTTTGGATTGTTGTTGATCGTTTGACCAAGTGTGCTAGATTTATTCCGATCAAAGAAACTTGGAGTTTAGATCGTTTAGCCAAGGCCTATGTTGCCGAGATTGTTAGATACCATGGCGTTCCTAAGGAGATCATATCCGACCGAGATCCGAGGTTTTGTTCGAGATTTTGGAAGGCTTTACAAGAAGCCATGGGTAGTAAACTGTTGATGAGTACCGCATTTCATGCCGCTACCGATGGTTAGACCGAGAGGACTATTCAGACTTTAGAAGACTTGCTTAAGGCTTGTGCACTCGAGTTCCAATCTAGTTGGGAAAAGAGTCTACCGTTGGTGGAGTTTTCTTACAACAATAGTTATCATGCCTCGATCAAGATGGCTCCTTATGAAGCTCTTTATGGAAGAAAATGTCGGAGTCCTATATGTTGGAATCAATTGAGTGATGTTCGTGACTTAGGCCCCGATGTTCTTGTTGAGACCATTGATCATGTGAAGGTCATTCATGATAGAATGAAAGCCGCTCAAGAACGTCAAAAGTCTTATGCCGAAATCCGAAGAAGACCGCTAGAATTTGAGGTTGGAGATAAAGTGTTTTTGAAAGTATCTCCAATGAAGGGTGTTAAACGGTTTGGTGTTAAGGGTAAATTGAGCCCGAAATACATTGGACCCTTTGATATTGTGAAAAGGATTGGTGCCGTTGCTTACAAGTTGGATTTGCCCCCGAATTTGGCTAAGGTTCATGATGTATTCCATGTTTCTCAATTGAGAAACTATGTTAGTGATCCAAGCCATGTCTTTCAAAAGGAAATGCCCGAGCTTGAACCGAATTTGTCCTTTGAAGAGAAGCCGATCCGCATCCTAGATCGCAAGGATAAGAAGTTGAGAAGTAAGGTGGTTCCTTTAGTGAAAATCTTGTGGAGATGTGCTAATGTCGAAGAAGAGACTTGGGAAACGGAAGCTTCTATGCGTAGTAAATATCCAAGCCTATTCGATTAAGGTATCTTTCTTTTGCTCAAGTTTCGAGGGCGAAACATTTTAAAAGGTGGGGTGATTGTAACACCCGCAAATGTACCCTTTTTTTATAGTAAAAATATTTTACGGATACTTTTCAGCGAAATTTAGTTTTAGTTTAAAATTAAATTTCTCGTGTCGAATTTAGAATTTCGGAGTTCGTATTTGGATTTTTCGCGAGATTTCAAGTGAATCACGTCTTAAGACGTCATTGACTTTTCCTTGACTTTTTCCACTTACTCTTCATATACTCCCTCATAACCTAATTCTTTCTCACAACTCAAATTTCTTCTTTCTCAACAAGTAAACCCAAAACCTAACCTCGATATTTCTTCCAAGCTTAGAATCATCACTACTCGTTCGATTCTCGCTCATTTTCGCTCAAGTTCGTCTTATTCGTTCCCTCTCATCTTCCTCTATCCGTTTTGGTAATAAAATTACCGTCTTTCTCGCTTTTCAAATTATCCGTCTTTCTCAAGGTGAATTATATTCATCTTTTATTATCTATTTGTAGGTGGTGACCTCCAAGATCCCGACAAAGACTACTTCTTGATTGAAGAGGACATTGACGCGGAGTGAAGACGCGAAAAGGTAACGGTGAAGGGTTACTCGATATCATTTACGTGTTTTACGTGTTTTCTATGTTAGGAATCGTATTTAGAATATGATTAGTAAGCTTAGAAATTGTGTTGATGATGATACTTGTTGTTTGTTGAGAATTCATATGAGAATTGATGAATTATGATGATAGATGATTGTTGTTAAATGTTGATCCTTAGTGAAATTGGCATTTTCGTGTGATGTTGACCCCAGCCGGCCGACCGGCAGCCGGTCAGCTGACCGGCTGGGGCAGTGGCTGTATATTATTGTTGTTACGTGAAGTTTATGCATGATTTAGGTCTCAGCCGGCCGACCGGCAGCCTGTCAGCTGACCGGCTGAGACACTGCTGCCTTTTCCTTGGTTTTTTCTCATATGCCTTTGATCCCAGCCGGGTAGCCGGCAGCCGGTCCACCTGACCGGCTGGGACACACTGCTCTTTCATGTTGGCTTTCATATGTTATTTGGTACCAGCCGGGTGGCCGGCAGCAGGTCCACCTGACCGGCTGACACCTGCTGGAGGTTCTTTGTAATTCACATTTACGTTTTCATTTATAATATTTCCGATGGTTCGTTTATCGTATAAATTTACGTAATGACTTTAAATATTAATGTTTCGAATATATGATATTTCATTCGCTTGTATCGCATGTTTTGTGACGGTTTTTGGTATGTCCCACTTTGAGTCGGTTTCTACGAATGTTACGGTTTGAGCACTAATTTTCTATGTGCTTTGTACTCTCATTCCCTTGGCTACCTCCACGTTCATAAGGCTGGAATGTCGGAACGGGGATGTATTCTTACTGCTTAATTGCATGTGTTAGTGGGCATACGACGACGTTGTTGGGAGGCGAACGCTTTGCGTTAATCGACCTGACCGTCAAATGTTGTGTACTTGCGAGGTGGTGTCATTTGCATGTAGCGTACCGCTTGTTATGAGGCTTGTGCTCTTTTCCGCCTCTTTCGTGAATGTCGACCGAATTTGGGGTACTCGGCGTGTATGATTGACCGAGTCTTGGATGCGAAATGTCATCGCTTGTCGAATCGGAAAACGTTTATTCCGAGAGTCTGGCCAGGTTTAGATTAGGACCAGGTATTTATATCGTCCTCCTACCAGGAGGAAATTAGTCTACATATACGAAATGTCATCGTGTATGCCTTCAGGGAAATGTTTATCTCGTGGATGCCTTTGAATCATACATGCCATGTACACGGTGCTAGTGCGTTTCATTTACCGTGAGAGATGTCGTCAATGTATTGGTACGTTTGAATGGATGATTATATGATTGATTACTTATGATCTTCGCATGACTTGGCATGGTTTGTTTGTCGAGTCTCAATCTTATCAAACTTATACCGCTAACGGTGAGATGTAAGCCCTAGTGAGCGTATTCGGTTGCCTGAGAGTGTCTTCCTCGAGTCTTTGTATAATATGATGGATTCGGATTTGTATTCCATATGCTCTTATCATTATATATTGAATTGTCTATCTATCCTTATCGTATTTCACATGTATATCTATATATGCATGCTTCTACTTTTGTATTTCCTTCTATGTACGTTTAATGTGATATGGCTGGGAGAACCCGGAGTTACTCCCCACTGATTGTGGCGTTCATGTTTTTCATGGATGAACAGGTTGCTTGATTGGATGGAATTTTCCTTGGTATTTTGGGTTCGGGTGTGAGCTAGAGGGCGTTGTCCCTGGATGAAACACCTCTAGACGTTCATTAGCTAGATGCTAAATAACTTTGTCTTTTGTTAACACTTTGAGAGACTACGTCTCTTGTAGTATTTTGTATTTGGTTTGTAATTTATGACACTCCTCGTATTTTCTATTTGCATGTTAAAATGTTTTAAAAACACCGTATTTCCGTTAATTAAATCACATGCTTGTATGTTTTATTTCCGCATTCGCGAGGGTTGTCACATAGAAAATCGAAATTCAAAATTTCTAGGTACTTCCACTTCATAGATCATAATCTTATTATATCAAGAACAATTTCTTTTGGTCTCGTCACTAGTCTAAGGATTCACCTAAGAACATTTTCTTTTAGTTTCCTCACTAGTTCCTAACTAGGTTTTCGTTGTGGCTTATTTTCTCCCACTCTATCTTTAGAAAAATACAACTATTTTCTTTAAAGATAGCCTTCTGAGCCACAAACAATTTTGTACTCATACTCGTAAGGGAGGTAGAAGTATCACAACATGACCTTAAGTGATCAACTAAAGACTTCTTTGTAAAGACATCGAATCTTAGCTTCAACATAGACTAGTTCTATAAGAGCTAAAGAGGTGAACTCATATTCATGTCATTTAGTTTCTTTATAAGTGGTGATGCCAATTGGTTTGGTAGACTCCATACTTTGAGTTCAATAACTCAATTTTGACTTAGCAATTGATCTTTCAAACTGATAATCGAATTCTTAGCCTTTTATTATAATGATACCATCATCATAATATTTACATGATCAATTTGAGTCGATATAATTTATGTTATTTGTGCAAGTATAGTATGATGACAATGTTTTAGAACTAAAAGTTTCAACAAACCGAGTGACTTGGGTTGAGAACCAAGTCACTAAATCCAATTACAACCAATGTCAATAAAAGGAATTCAAAAAATTTCCACGTCAAACAAGGAAATTATAAAAGTTCTAAAAAACAATATCTCAAAATACATCCCAAAATTTTGATAATTCAAAATGAGACCAAGCTTCCATAGGTCTTCAATCATGGGTAGCTACCTTAGCTTCTATTGAAGAGCCTTCTTAGGCTTGCTTGTCCTTGCCTTTATCCTTGCTAGGATGCCCTAATTACAATTAAATAGGGTAAGAATCACAACTCGTATCTATATACCAAAGTTGAGATCATAACATAAACGATAGGTATAAATTACCAACTGAAACATCTTTCCAGTTTTGATATCTCCTAGATATTTAGTGCAATTTCCCTTCCAATGCCCTATTCCATTACAATAATGGCACTTGTCCTCGGTAGAGGCACCTTTCTTAGGTTTGGGTGAGCTATTCTCAATAGCTTTTCCTTTGCCTTTGTAGGTGGAGGGCTTCTTTCTCTTGCTTGCACCCCTTTTGAATTTCCCCTTGCTTTTGTTATTGATGTGAAGTACATCCTTGGTGGTGCTAACGTTTAGCCCCATGTCTCTCTCTGCTTGCACAACCATTTTGTGCAACTCGTGAAGAGAGGTTTGCATATTTTGCATATTGTAGTTTACCCTAAACTGCACATATGCCTTGATCCTCTTCAAGGAATGTAGTACACGGTCAATTACGACTTGTTCGGGAATGGTCACCCCTTGCAATTGTAGAGTCTCAACATGCTCAACTAATTTGAGTACATGAGGGCTAACTTTTGGTCCTCTTTTAGGTTCATGTTGAATAATGTGGAAGCCGTCTTATAGTAAGATCTTAGGAGCTTGTGAAAAACATGGTCAAAAGCTTGGCATAGATCTTATAGGCCGTGCTCATCTTATGGCACTCCCTTGGAGATCAACCTCCAACGAGAAGATCAAAACGTTTTTTATTACGGCGGACTCTTTGTGACTAGCCTCATAGGCTCGCCTTGCATGGCGGTTAACCTTTCATTAGGTGCGGTGGGAGAGGCCTTGGTAAGGTAACGAAACCTGTCGTGACCCGCCGTGGCCAAGCGGAGTTGCACATCCCAATCGGCAAAATTAGCACCTTTCTTTTCTAACTTGCATCGATCCATAAAGGATCGAAGCCATGAGACATTCGTGAGAATTGGAGCATAGGTGGTGGTGGATGATTTAGCATTTACCATTGCGAATAAACAATTATGACTACAAATATTAAAGACATAATGGAAATGTCAACATTTATCATTGTAAATATACTTGTGAACATTTTAAACAAGTTTTAACATTGAAATAGTGACCTCTACCCAACTATTATAAATGATTCTGAGATCCAAATTCATATCAACTTGGGCACGGTAAGCCGATTCATCCCCATTAACATAATTCGGTGATTAACTCTTTAATCGATTCTACATTAGGAACTCTCGGGTCGATATATTACGTTAATATTTATCTTAAGCCCGAATGTTGGAGTAGGTGTCCTCCACAATAGTGCGCCACATAATAAATCTTATTATGGAATATAATTGGGATATTTATTGACTATATATATGATTAGTCAGTTGATTAACTTAAATCAATAACGGTTGGCTGACTAGAGTTTGACGTTATTGTCGTTTGACGGCGGTGATCAACTGATCCCTTTCGGTCACACCTAAAGGATAAAATCCAAATAGTAACTAATTATTTGTATACGATACAGTTAATTAGTACATTACATATATTCGATATGTATGAGAGTTAATTGTTAGAAATTGAGTTAAGAACTCAAATTCACTTAAGTTTATTTTTCAATTATGCGATAATTGACTAATAAATTTATATCTTATTTTAATACGATTAAATAAGATTTAACTTAGTAATTAATCGTTAAATTACTAAATTAGTTGAGGTTTTGAGATAGAGGTAATTAGTTAATTATATTTACAAGAGTTGTAAAATAAATTAACTAAGCATTGTGGGACCCATTATATATTGATATAATGGTAGAATACTACTTAAAATGTTAAGTACATATTATTCATTTATTTGTGTCATATAATTGTTATATGATCAAATTAACAATTAGTTATACAAGATAATTAAGCATATGATTAATAAGTATTTGTGGGACAAATATCAAAAATCAAAATGGATCAAATTGAGGCTCACATGGCCGGTTATGGTGAAGTCAATGGTGATGATGGTTGTTCTTATTCATACTCACAAGCAACATATGCTTATGACATGAATAGTAAACATGATATCATTTTATTCACTACCACACATTACCACCTTACATGGCAATAAAATAAGAAGAAAAAAGTCACTCTTGGGTGATGAAAGAGCCGGCCCTTATGGCTATAAATTGAGCAATTGTTGTTCAATTTATTCACTTCTTCATTCTTGCTTATTTTATCATTCATCTCTCAAAACTCATCTTCTCACTACAACTCTCATATACTAATATTTCCTAAGTATTACTAGTGTAGTAATATAGTCTAATATTAGTAGTATATTATCTAGCTTATTATCTAGTTAATAATAAGGGTAGATTGTTTGGTTCATCTTGGTGCAACTAAGAGGAGATCTTCTACTTTGGAGATTATTTGTGTTCAACCATATTTGTAGCTCAAGATCAACAAGAAGGAGTTCTTGTTGTGCCCTTATATGTTCCATACCAATGTGAGGAAATTTCTTCTCTTATATAAATGTCTTTATATTTGCATGCATGTTACATAGATCATTAAATACTAAATTAACAAGTAATTTAGCAACTAATTAGAGGAGTCTAATTAAGGTCTATGGAATTACAATTGGTATCAGAGCTAGCTTGTAGCATGCATGTTCATTTTGGACATTTTTATTAAAGTTATAAGATAACTAATAAATCAAAGATTTTGAGTTAAAATACGATTCTGACGAAATTTTTTGGTGCATGTATACCTACTGACCTCAAAATGTTTGTGGTCAAATTTCGTGATTTTAGGGATTAAGTTGCTATTTATTTTGATTTTTGGCGTTTAAACCGAGTTAACATGCATTTTATGAGTTAAAAGTTAACTAAAAATAGTTGCATGTTGATTCTGGCCATGAATTTTTAATATGATCTCACATGCATTTCTTACATATTGTATGTAAAATTTCGTGAATTTTACTTATGTATTGCATGTTCATTGATTTTTATACGATAAAAGTCAATAATATGAGATTATAATGTTCATAAAATTGAAACGTCCATTTCTGGTCTTGAAATTTTTTTGTACATTTAACATTCTGATTTTGATACTCTTGGTGAAATTTCATAATTTGTTTCACTGTTTTACTATATCTAATGTTTTTATTTGATAAAACCATTAAATACAAAGCTATTTGTTCATAAAATTAATTTAAAATTTTTGAGCAAATGTTTTTTATTTTTATAGTTCCTGGAATTGTTCCAGAATGTACAAAAATTTTTGGTTTCAAATTTTATGATGTTTATATTTTATTTTGGTTTTATTTCATAATTGTTATGATTAAACCGTAATATTTAGCAAATGAAATCAAATCGATCTAATTAATGACCAACAAAATTAGTAGTGACTAATTTTGAGTTCTAAAACATTTTAGTTAATTAGTTTGAATTTAAATGCGATTTAAATGTTGATAGTGATTTTTAATGGTTAAAAATCAATAAATCCCGGAAAAAAAATCGAGCTACCACGAGCATGAATTGAATCTAGGACGATTTTGGCATGAATTTTGCAGCAATTTATTTAATTTATGGTTGAATGAATGAATGTCATTTATTTAATAATTTATGCAAATTTTGTACCTAGTATGGCCTAGTTGTTTTTAATCGTTATTACCCGCAATGTAAGGGAATAACGGTATGGTTGTATTTTTATTGCGATCTCGTATCGCCGGTTTGTATAATTTAATAATTTTATTTTATAGAATAAATGTATAATAGGAATTTGTATATTTGTATATTTGTAATTATTTTTTATGAAGACCGGTGACTCCCTCAAGACGGTGCCATTTTGGAAGGTGTTCCAAGTGAAGAGGCAAGGGACCAAGGAGTTGGTTTCCGAATTTGTAACTATCTAGTTACTTTTGATTAGCTAGGTGGCCATACTAGGATTTTATTGTTGCTTGGTTGCTTGCTTATTTTTGCCGCTCATCCAAAATCTTCCACACCTGCAGTTTATTTCCGTTATTTCATTCAACGTTATTCACAATTCACCGCCTTAGGTCACTTATAGGGAAGTAAATCACTAAATTTACAATCTCTCACATGTTTTAAAAGTGAGATTGCCTACCAATTAATAACACCTATGAATCCCGTGTTTCATTAGGGTCTACCACGCTCGTGGTCCCTTTTTAAAAAAAAAAAAAAAACTCGGGCAAGTAGGGTGATACGATCACAAGCTAAAATTGGATTGGACTCAACGAGATAAGCGTTATCTTGGGACTAGGAGATGGAGTTAGTTGAAATCCGTCAACCAAGAGTTCTAAGGGTAGAATTAGTCAAGTAACGACTTACCATTTCTAGATAAAAGTAGCATGCGATGACTATTTTTATTTATAGATGGGTCTTGGAATCATTTATATAATTTAGTGAGAGGTCATTATATGAATGCTTAACTTGTTAAAATATTTTTCAAGTAAATTAACAATGAAGGTTTATATATTTCTTTTTGTTGTTGTTACCATATTCGCATAATGTCGACATCATCAAACGTTGCAACCTTGGGTAAGGACTCATGGTTGAGGTCCGTCATGGACAAGTGTGTCCTTAAGGATGACGGAAGTAACTTCGTTGAATGGGAATCAACGATCAAGAGCGCCGCGTTATCCGATAACGTGCTTCGCTACTTGGTCGAAGAGCCCCCCACCGAACCCGCGCCTAGATCGTCCGCGGTGGTTCGGGCCGAGTATGACCTTTATTTGAAAGTTGCTAATGACGTCAAGAATGTCTTGATTTGGTCAATCTCACCCAAACTCAAACTCCAATTGATCTCTCTCAATGCATATGCGATATTCACGAGGATCACTTCAATGTTTTCGCAAGCCCCTCAAATTGTCCAATATGAGGCGATTACGAAATTCTTTGATACTAAGCTTCAAAGGGGCCAAAAAGTTGGCCCACACGTGCTCAAAAATGGTTGAGTACGCGGACACCTTAGAGCGTCTAGGGTGCAAAATTCCGAAGAATTTGGTGGTGGGTAAGATCCTTCATTCACTCTCACCTAAGTTCACCCAATTTAGGGTTAACTATAACATGAATGGCATGGACAAGAGTTTCCATGAACTCCATGCACTCCTCACCCAAGCGGAGAGGGACATGGAGGCTAGTGGGAGTGAACCCAAGGATGTTCTTTCCATGAATATAGAACATGAACCTTGGGTACGGAGGACAGGGAAATGGTAAAGACTCTTTTTCAAAATCCGGCAGTGAAAGGCAAAGGTCTTTTATAAGGCCAAACCCAAAGTCAACAAACACGCGGAGGCGGATTGCTATTATTGTAATGGCAAAGGGCATTGGAAACGCAATTGCCCCAAGTACTTGAAACACAAGAAAGACGGTTGTGTGACAACGTCAGGTAAAATTCTTTCATCACTCTATATGATAGATATTAACTTTGCTAGTACATCTTCTTGGGTATTTGATACCGGTTGTGGTTCTCACCTTTGTAATCATGTACAGGGGCTGAGGGCCGTGCAAGCACTAGCCAAGGGTGACGTGGACCTGCGCATGGGAAATGGAGCTAAGGTAGCCGCAGTTTCCGTGGGCACCTACGTTCTTCTTTTGCCTAATGGTTTAGAGTTGAATTTAAATAATTGCTATTATGTTCCAACTCTTACCAAGAACATTATCTCCCTTTCCGTGTTAGACATGGAAGGATTTTCTTTTTGCATTAAGAACAACTGTTGTACTTTTGCTTTTAATGAAATGGTTTATGGCGAGGCCATTTCTATTGGAGGTATTTATGTTCTAGATATTGCAAAAGAGGTCTATCATGTAGAAAACAAGAAGCTCAGAACAGGTGAACCTAATCAATCATACCTTTGGCATTGTCGTTTAGGGCACATAAACGAACGACGCATAAAGAGACTTGTTTCATCTAAAGTACTCAAACCATTCGATTACGAATCTTATGGCGTATGCGAATCTTGTCTTCTAGGCAAGATGACTCGTGCTCGTTTTACGGGAAAAGGGACATGAGCAAGTGAAGTATTAGGACTTATACACACGGATGTATGCGGTCCAATGACTATCCGAGCTAGAGGTGGTTATCACTACTTCATTACTTTTACCGACGACTTGAGTAGATATGGATATGTCTACTTGATGAGGCATAAAAGTGATGCTTTGGAAAAGTTCAAAGAATTTCAAAATGAAGTAGAAAACCAATTGAATAAAAA